>CAUYRT010102288.1:0-43719 GCA_963574885.1 Lepilemur ruficaudatus
TTTTTTTTTTTTTTTGAGACAAAGTCTCACTCTGTTGCCCGGGCTGTAGAGTGCCGTGGCATCAGCCTAGCTCACAGCAACCTCAAACTCCTGGGCTCAAGCGATCCTTCTGCCTCAGCCTCCCAAGTAGCTGGGACTACAGACATGCGCCACCATGCCCGGCTATTTTTTTTTCCTATATATTTTAGTTGGCCAATTAATTTCTTTCTACTTTTAGTGGAGATGGGGTCTCACTCTTGCTCAGGCTGGTTTCGAACTCCTGACCTTCAGCAATCCACCCACCTCGACCTCCCAGAGTGCTAGGATTACAGGCGTGAGCCACCGCGCCCGGCCAAGAAAAGCTGGGTTTTAAAGTGCAGGCAAGGGACAGGGAAGAAGCCCAGGAAGGCAACAAACAGAGGAGGAGGAGCTCGAAACACCGCGGCGAGAAAACGTGACTTAAACAGTAAGGAGCTGTTGCTGTGGTCACCAGAGTGGAAAACGGTAGCGAGTCAAGGACACCAAGGTGGGAGAGGCTGGTGCTCTCGATAAACAGAACAGTGGCTCTCGCCTGTAACCCTAGCGCTCTGGGAGGCTGAGGCGGGAGGATCGTATGAGCCCAGGAGTTCGAGACCAGCCTGAGCAAGAGTGAGACCCCGTCTCTACTAAAAAAAATAGAAAGAAATTAGCTGGACAACTAAAAATATATAGAAAAAATTAGCTGGGTATGGTGGCGCATGCCTGTAGTCCCAGCTACTCGGGAGGCTGAGGCAGAAGGATCACTTAAGCCCAGCAGTTTGAGGTTGCTGTGAGCTAGGCTGACGCCACAGCACTTTAGCCCAGGCAACAAAGCCAGACTCCGTCTCAAAAAACAAAAGACAACGGAAAACAGGTGTAAATTGTGGTCCACAGGCCACCAAACAAATGCATCCGGGCCAGCCCACGTGAGGTGGCAGATCCAGACACCCGTTCCCAGAGAGGGGCCCAGCACAGGTGCCCCCCATGGGCTCAGAGCCATGGGGAGAGGCAACAGGTACACAGCCCCTCAGTGGGGTGGGCAGGTAGGAGAAGCGAGGTGAGGCGAGCTCTGCAGCCGGGTGCCAACCGGGGACAGGATGGCCACACACACTTCCTGGAGGACCTCAGGGCTATCCCCATGTCCAGGCTCAGAGGACCCAGTGAGGGGCTGACAGGGAATCCCCCAACAGGCCGCACAGAGACACGTCACGGTTCTCTATTTTACCGCTCATGTGTGTGCTTACACGAGATGCTGCTTTTGGGCACAAGTGGCTCAGACGTGGCTCCTAATGTTTGTCTTTGTGGCTTCGCGTGGCCGATGCTCAGTCACTGTGGGAGCTCGAAGGGGGACCGTGCCCCTGGGGGCTGATTCTGCTGCTCCCTGGGCCACACTCCCAGTGGCAGGCTGGTGGGCGTGGTTTCATGCATCTTCCCCATTTATTTATCTGCTCGGTCTTTCATCCTGTGGTTTTGGGCACCTGCCACGTGCTGGTGCTGTTCTGGGGGGCAGACACTGGTGGGGTTTGGAGTTTTTGCTCTGACGGGTGGTGCTGCTCCGACCTTCTCCAGCGCCTTCCCGGCTGCAGGTGTGTGAGCAGATGCTCTCCAGGGCCTTCGCGGAGCCTGCGCATCCTCAGGGTGCAGGCCCGTGGTGGGGCATCGTGCCGTGAGCCGAGCTCCCTGCGGCTCTCATGAAGACCTGGCTCTGCCTGTTTCCCTTACGGGACTGCAGGGTGCCCCCCCACACCCTGGGGCCCTTTCTCCAGCCCAGGAGGCTCTGCCACCCTTTTCCTCCGTGTGTGCTCCTGTGTCTGGGGAGGACAGAGCGGTGCTCCCAGCCGTGCCTCAGCCAGGCAGGTCTGCGGTGGGACGCAGGTGATGGGACCACTAGGCTAACCTGACCCAGGGACGGTGCCTCTGCCTGCGCCGAGACTGCCCTGCCTAGCGGGGCGGCCTTCTGGTAACTCCTGGTTGTGGGGAGGTGCATCCCCAAGCTGTTCTTCACGGGGGGCTCCCTTCCTGGACCCAGGGTCCATACGCAGACCTGCGGGGCTCTGACTACAGACACGTCTGCTCCGGACCCACCGAGAGGACTCCCCTCTGCCACTTCGGGTCTCGCGCATGGTCCCATCCTGCATTTATTGAGGATGCCTTCAACAAGAAAGTGTCATGATTTTCTACCAGTCTTGCAGGTCTTTTGCTAGCTGTGTTCCCAAGAACTTTATATGTTAATTCCATTAAATGATATCTGTATTTAAATTACATTTTTGGTTTTTTTGTTGCTGGTGGAAACAATGTTCCACACCGATCTTCACATCCAGCAGCCTTGCCCACGCCCTCCACAGTCCCGGTGTCTCAGTCAGCAGAAAATCAACCCTCCTGCACAAGGCGGCAGTTTGGGCTCCTCACGCTCCATTCTCTGGTTTTCTTGCCTCACAAGACGGGCAAAGACTTCCTCGGAGCCCCCGCGTGCTGTTCCGGGTCTTGAAGGAACTGTGTTCGACACTTCACACGAAGCAGGAGGCTTCTTTCGAGGCATCTCTGATCAGGTCCTGGTTTGATGTGAGATTTTTCTCTTTTGCTGTCATAATTTAGGTGACAACATTTTCCCGTTTTTCTTACAGGTGCAAAAGACGACCGTGTCTTACCATCAGCAGCACCACAGATCTGATGAGATGTGCCGTTATGTCACTGCTGATTTTTAAAAAGTGTTTCAAAAGACATGTTAAAAATATCGTGTATCAGTAAATCCACTAGAATCAATTAAAAGAGTCCAAGAAAGACAATCCTTTTCTTCAGCACCGTCAATAACATTCTAAGCGTTTGTCAAACTCAAGAGCCATGACAAGCACTACAAGTTTTTAACTCAACAAGCAACCTTCATGGACACCCACGGTGGAGGCACCGCGCCGAGTGTCCCCGCAAGACGCTGAGTGCGAAACCCACCGCGGCCGCGACGCTTTGCAATCACTCACGTTTATTGCTGACGGGTTCAGGACTAGTTTGCATCCAAACCATATTAAACACGTGGTGGTCACAGCAAATGTGGAAACAAACAGTATCTGAAAGTTGGGAATCTGAAAAACAAGACGGGAGGGGTTTGCTTCTTTGAATTGCTAAAGAAATGAAAGTGACATCGCACCAAACTTCAGGTCATTAACTAATAGTCACGATTGGGACAGGTGAGAACCCGGTGGGGCAGGAGCCTCCGCGCTAGGGCCTCTCCCCACCTCTTGCAGGCAGGAGGCAGGGCAGGGAGCCCTACTGTCTGGGGACGACCTCTGGGACCCCCTTGGCACCCCACCTGTCAGCTGCGGAGGACTGGCCAAGGCTGGACTCACCGCGTTGATGTTTTTCCTGGAGATGGCGAAGCTCACCAGCGCTGAGGGGACGCACTGCAAAGAAACCAGAGCGGCTGAGCCCTGGGTCCCCGCGTCCCTGCAGGCCACAACCGTGACTTTGATAAAATGTAATGTTCAAGTTTCCGGAATGATCTGAATCGCCTCGTCAAAACATGAGCTGCCCGTCCACCTGACGCAGGGGCTCTGCTTGACGTAGAACAGCCCCCAGATGCTTCAAAATAATTTATTCTGAGGAAAGTTTTTATTTTTCTGATGAACTAAAACACATTTGATAATGAATACTATTCTACCCAGACACGATTTGAAGTCCAGAATTGTAACTACAAAAACACAAGGCCAGGGGACGGTCTTAGCTGAAGAATTGCCCAAAAAGGAAAAAGAATCTACTTAGGGTGTTCTTGGCCCGTTGCGACCCCGCGGCCAGGAGTCAGGGCCAGAGAGCAGGGCGGCGGCCGTGGTGGGCCCCAGACTGGGCAGCGGGGAGCCGTGTGAGGGGCGAACACAGCAGTGTCAGGCGGGAGCCGGGGACACCCACAGTGGCCTGAGCGGTGTCAGCTGGGTGGGGACGGACTCAGCGTGGAACCCACCCAGGGGCCTTGAGGGCTGAGGGCTGGGAAGGAGGGGGTGAGGGTGAGCAGGGACAGAGGCAGAGGCTGGGAGGGCTGTCCCAGGGGAGGACAAAAAACCCAGGAGAAGGTTCCGAGAACACAGCAGGGAGAGGCGTCACATTCCCTCAGGGAGTTTTGTTCTGACGGAGCAGAGACCAGGACACAGGGTGGGGCATGGGGTTAAGGAGAGCATGTGTCTGCTCTGGTTTTGAGACATTTGGGGACACGGTCACCAACCCTGTCCTTGAGGGTGGCAAGGCAGAAGCGGGAGCCCGGGGACATTGTGCCTACGCTGTCATCAGAAGCAGGGCTCCCGGATGACACACACGAGACCCCAGGAAATAGGGTGCTCTGTGCTCGGGCTGGCCAGGCCCTGGCGAGACCGGGGCAAGAGGTGCTGGGGTCAAAGGTCAGTGGCTGTCCCTGCTCCCCTCCAGAGAGGACCGGTGGGCATCCTCATGGGCCCCACAGAGCTTCAGGAGGAAGTGGGGTGCAGCCCCAAAGCCCAGGGCAGGTTCCGGCCAGCTCCCAGGCCGGCCGGAGCGGGACACAGCCCTGTGTTGGAATCAAAGTGCTATTTCTTGCACAGGCACCTGCTTTATCAATAATTCTCAAAAGTAGTAAATCCTATTTGAAACCCAAATCACACAGAGATTTTGAGTGAGGAACAAATGACAGAAACCTGTAAATCTCAGAGCAAAGAAACTCAAGTGCCCGACAGTGAGCTTGGGCACCGTCAGCCACAGCTGGGGAACGTTGCTTACAGAACCTGCCGCGCAGCGTAAGTAATCCATTTCAGAGGGGAACACGTTCCCCAGGTAGAGCGAAAACCCCGAGGTCACGAGAAGGCAGCTCTGCAAAAGAGTAATATAAATTCAGGTTGAGAGGTAGCCCCGTCTCAGACGCCTGGGGAAGAAACACCAACCCCGTGACTGCAGCTCGACAGCTCTGAGCCCAGCGCCTGACCAGCACCAGCTGCCCCTGGCCCTGGATCCCGCCCGGCCTGGACACCTCCCCACAGGGCGGACACAGCCCAGAAATGGACTGGCCTCCCCTAGAGTCAGAGCATGGACTCCACCCTGAGACTTGGGGGAATGACGGGGGTCTGCCAACACTTAAAGCAAGAAACGGAGCCTCTCCCCAGGAGACACCAAACACGTGCGATTCCAGGGGCTTCAGGACCCACCCCCAGGTCCAGGCAGCAGCCTGGGAAATGACGCCCGTCCCACAGCTGCAGAAGCTATTCCAGCTGACATCTGGGAAAGGACCCCGAGAGTCGGGGGCTATGGGCACAAGGGCGTCACACGGGCAAGGCCCTGGCAGGAAGCAGGGCTGGCTCTTGGCACACTCAGGCCAAAATGACGCAGATCATCTAGGCGTCCCCATATCTGTGTACCCAGGAAACATCCCAGGGCCCCAGGGAAGACCCCCAGATGCTTGGTGCTGCCCTGCCTGCTCCAGCCCTGTGGCCCCTTTGCAGGTGATGCCTCCTGGACCCCCCCCTCAAGAGTCAAGGGTCGTGGAGGCCACCCTGGCCCAGTGCACAGCCCTGTGGGCTGAGTGTGGCCCCGAGACTGTCCCTCCCTGGGGGGGGCGGTTCTCAGCCACAGCCCAGAGGCCAAATCAGGGCCAGTGCCAGATATTCGGGAATTGAGAAAAATAATTCAGAGAATACATGAAACAAACTGGTCGGCACCCAGGGCTGCGCAGTAGCAGGATGGGTCTGAGCACCACTCCTCCCGCCCTCCTGGGAAGGGCACCCGGGCCAGGGGACCCTCAGGGACCAGGCTGGGCCACTCACCCCCATCAACACAGAGAAGACCCCTGCCTTGTCACTGAGGCACCGGGGCACCCTCTTGGACAGCTGAAGGTCGCTAGGCTCCGTGTCCGCCGTGTAGCCCACGGGGTGCGGCCGTCCCCGCTCCAGCGTGGGCATCCGGTCGTAGGCCAGCTCCTCCCTGAACGGCTCCTCCCGAGTCATGGCCCTGGGGGACAGCCGGCCAGAGCGGTGACACCACAGCCGGAGCTTTCAGCCAGGGTCACGAGTTGTTTGTGAAATTATCATCGCCTTTGACCACTCTGAGAAAACTTCAGTAAGTTGTTTTCAAGAAATACTTCCTTAACAGAGAAACATTGCTCACTCTGGAGTGCCGCAAATTTGAAGGAGAAAATAAGCATTTAATTCTAAAAGTGAATAAAAGCACTTTCCTCATAAAACAAACCTCGGTGTTCTGGACTCAGGGCGATTTTAGGCTTCAAATTTAGCCTCACTGACCCTGGTCCTGCGCGGACAATGCCTTTCGACTTCCACTAGCGACTCCGTCTGCGACCCCAAGACGCTGTGGACGCAGCTGCTCCAGGTGGAAACCGAGGCAGAGATTGCAAATTTGCCTCCACCACTTACCTCTCCCGTCGATCCGGCCTTGGGAGCGCTGGTCTGTGGGTGAGGGGCTTCCAGCGAGAACTATTCACAAACGGAACAAAAGCTCAGCAAAACTGCGCCTAAGCCTGGGGAAGCAGCACCGCTTCCTGAATTTCAATGAGGAGATGAATTGAGTGGATCCTAGAAACGTTCTGCGTTGGTTGTTTCTCGAGTTGGTTGTGTAACCACTGGCCTGGAGCAGTCTCAGCCCAACCGGGAAAGGAAGGGGCCTCCCAGGTTCCATTCACCGCAGGTCTCGGGCGCCACGGTGGGTGTCTCAGAAGGAAGAAGTGCACCTAGGAATAGAATGCCACCAAGTACGCAGTCCTACCAGGCCGTTTCTGAAACAAGCAACTTTCTGTTCAAAGGTCGTGTACATCTTTTCAAGCAGCCTTTTTCTGGTCCCTGTGACCACACGATGGAAGCTTCCTTCCCAAGGTCACACAAACATTCACGCACTCACTTGGCCGGCGTGGCCCTTGGCCTGCTCAGGATTCAGCCCGGGCGGTTCCTGTGGGCAGCCCCAGTGGCTGGCAGGCACGGTCCTGCTGCACCCTTTATTTCTGCTCAGCAAGCAGAGAAAAAGGACACGAATGTTTCACCCAGAGACACTGGCACCCTGACAGTTACCAGCGACAGATTCCTTGCGCACGTTGTAAAAAGGCCGAAACCAAAGTGTTCTGAAAAATCAGCTCCTTAAACCGTGAACCCACATTAAACTCAGGCAGAGTCCTCAGGTTTCAAATCATAGGATATCCATTGTCTTAGTTTCAACTAAGCAAGAAGGATTAGAAATCATTTTCACAAACTATAACCTATGGAGCCAAGAGCTATTGTGAACAGACAGAAGCCTCCCAAACTCCTTCGCTGGCATTTTTTAAAGCAATAAACAAGATTAACGGGACTTGGTCTGAGCGGACTGACCCTTCTGTTTCTTTTTGTTTGAAAAAAGAATGTTAATCAGATGTCGCCATTTCTGTGCCTTTCCAAAGTTCTTGTCCACTGAGAAACGCAAACACACTGCCTTGAGTCAGAGGCCGCAGAGCAAGCCCCTCTGGTCCTTGTTCCTGCTGGCAATGCTGGTTTCTAGAACACATCCCACTTTCACACAACGTCTTCAAACAGTTGTTCTTAAAAGTCCCTTCCTCCCTCTCTCCTGCCAAGGTCCTTGCGCACTTTTACGTTTACTCGGCCGTTCAGCAAGCATTTAGGGAGCGAGCAGAGGAGGCCACGTGCACTCAACGCTGCAACCAGAGTGGGAGCACGCGGGATAGATGGTTACTGTGCCGCACACAGCGCGCGTTCCAGGCTCCTCATGAGGGACAGAGGTCGGGTGAGCGAACGGAGCGGGGACCTGCGGAGCCAGGGCAGGCCCCAGCGAGAGGGAGGCGTGTGGGCGTCGTGCAGAAGGAAGCAGGCGATCCTGGCGGAGCCGTGGAAAAGCTACGGGCGGGAGGCAAGGCAGGTGCACGTGTGGAGCGCGGGCGCAGTGGGGCACCAGGCACCTGTGGGCGTGGGGTTAGTTGAAAAACAACTGATGAGGTCTGCGCTTCGGGAAAAGGAGAGCTCTGTTCTCACACGGGGCAGCAGCCATCCCGACAGGTGGAGTCGTGCATACTCGTGACGGGAAGTCGCACACCCAGCTGCGCTGTATCCTCGGGCCCGTCACGGCGGGGAACTCGGTGTTAAGGTGTGTCTGGTCCCCCTTGGCCGGGAGGCGTCCGCTCGGGCAGGAGAGGGCGCAGGACTGTTTCCCGTCCACAGGAGACCGTGCGGCCTGGGCTCTGGGGCGGACGCCCTGCAGGGCCCGGGCAGCGCCCCCCCCCAGCCTGGGCGTGCGGAGCGGCTGAGCCGCGGGGCAGGGGCCGGCAGGCACCTCAAAGAGCCAACGCGCTCCGCTGCCAGGGGACGTGGGCGCGTCTGGCCTGAGTGAGGGCGGGCGCTCGGGCCTCCTCCAGCCAGGCCGGCCGCCATCTCCCTGCCCGGCGGCGGCGGCAGCAGCTGGGCGAAGACAGGCCCCGGCAGCCCGCTCCGATCCTCACTCTGACGTCATTCCCACCGGCCCGTCGCCCGCCCCCCGCCCCCCCCAACGTGGCGACAGAGGCCAACCGCCAACCTCTAACCGCTACCCCGGCGGCACGCGCTAGGACCCCATTGGCCCAGGGCGGCGGGAGGAAAGCGCAGGCGCAGGCGCGGCAACCCCATTGGCCCAGGGCAGTGGGAGGAAGGCGCAGGCGCAGACGCGGCGACCCCATTGGCCGAGGGCGCGGCAGCGGCGCAGGCCTCGTGCGGCGAGAGTGCGTCGTGCGTGGTCGGTGGGCCAGACGGAGGGCCATGTTGCGCCTCGCGGCCAAGCTGGTAGCCTACTTCTGGAGGAAGGCGGACGCCCCCGACGAGGAGGCTGGGCGGCCGGGGCCGGAGCTCGCGGAAGGTGCCGCGGGGGAGGGCGCGGGTGCGGGTGCGGGGCCTACCCGGCAGGGCCTGCTGTGTCCTGGCCTGCGGCGCCCGGGCGTCCTTCCGGCCTCGGGCCGGCCACGGGCGGGCGGGGCCCAGGGACAGCCGTGCGCCGCAGCTCTGGTCCTTGCCGCGTGTGTATGTGTAAAGAGGGAACGCAGGGAGCGCTCGGGGTTCTTTCTAACGCACGTGTTTCACGGAGCTTCGGTAGAAAAGGGACGGTTTGAGAAATGCTGACGTCATCTGTGGTTCGCTTTTTTTTTTTTTTTTTCCAGTTCTAAAACTAAGGCACATCCGTCCCTTCCTTGGTCCTCTCTCTTCTCTTCCCCTGTCCAGCGTGACATAAAAAGGCTTTCTAACTGTACACAGCATTTTGCATGGTTTGTGGACATTTGTGTCCTTTTAGGTCAGTGCCACTATTGAGCCATTTTTCCTTCTTTCTGCCTTGCATTCGTATTTGTGCCAAGTAACGTGAAAAAAACGCGTCTACGTATTTTTCCCTTTTCTCTGTCATTGTTATCACTTGGCAGTTGTGTGTTTAGAAAGCTCTGGAAAATAAGAACCCCAGCCATCTTAAATTGTCCTTCCAGAATGTAATGAAATCACACTCCTCTTTTCTTCAAGTCATTTTTGAACCCGTCTTCCTAAAGTCCACGGTGTAGTTACGGTTTTGGCAGATTGCCCCTTTCCTGGCCCTCACAATTACACAGCAGCGTCCTCCCGGGTTTACTGTTGTTTTCTCCCAATTCCTCCTACAGGGGAATTGAATCCACAGGAGTGATTCCCTAGTTGCTTTCTTTAGCCCTTAAAAAGATGGAATTCTCCACAAGAGAAGCCTGAAACAGCATCAGAAATGTTGTCAGTTATTTAAGGCAGTGTCGTAAAGGCCGTCTGTGTCAGATGTACTAGTGCCTGTGTAAGTGACTTTGTAACCTGGAGCAGTTTGCTTCGTTGGTCTGGTTTCGTCTGTAAACTACTGGCTTTCAAGGACAGCTTGAGCTCCAGCTCCACAGGGCACTGAGAGTCCATGCCTGTAATGTGACCTGGGTACCCGAGGTTTTTCCTGTGTCTCCTGAGCTGCATCAGGGACTCAGGGGACAGTGGCTGCAGCAGTGGTTCCTGATCCGTCACTGAGTGGCTGAGGGCTTGGGCCAGACTTGCCTGCCCAAGCCCTGAACCTCTGCTAGGGCCATGTTTATAGAGACATTCCCCAGTCTTCTGAGGCTGGTGCTGAGGCTGGTGACGGTGTGGAAAGAAAATAATAGTAATAACTGCGTGTTAATGCCTCCCCAGATGCTGACATAAGTAACAATAATTTGTGCTTCACCTTAACCCGTGTCAGCCACTCGGAGATCTGTACGTGCACCCGTGTGGTTACTTAACCTTGGGTAGCAACGATTACTGTCTCCATTTTACAGATGACGGCAGGCACAGAGTGGTTAAGGGGCTTGTCCAGAGTCACACAAACGGCAGTAGAAGAACTAGGAGTCAAACGCAAGCAGAGCCCCAGGCTCTGGAGTCAGGGCTTTCCTCACCACGTCCACCACGTGCACCCCTCAGAGGAACCTGGCTGTCTGCCTCCTAAACCTGCATTCCGAACGTGACACGACCAGGCGGTGTCTCCGTCTCTCACATCCAGCCTGTTAGGCTCTTGTCCCTGATGGTTGCTCACGCTCTCTGCCTTTCCCTCTAGGGCTTAGTCGTGTGGGCTTGCACTTGTGGCCAGTGTAACCTCTTTGTTTACCCATCTCAGGTGACACTAAGTTGAAAACCATACAAGGTGTTGTGACAAGGTACTGCAGTGATTATGGCATGATTGACGATTTGATCTACTTCTCCAATGAAGCTGTGGCTGGCAAAGTGCTCCTGAATGTCGGACAGGAGGTTATAGCAGTTGTGGAAGAGAATAAAGTGTCTAATGGACTGAAAGCGATCAGGGTAAGATCATTTCATTTGAGTTCATTCGGGAACAATCTGTCTTCACCATGGGGCTTCACGTTGCTTTTCTGGTGTTCAGTTAACCTCTCAGACATGACTTAGCCAAGAGGGAGTGAGTAGAATGTACCTTTGAGGGGGTGCTTTTATTTGGGGGGGGTGTGTGCTCGCGTGCGTTTTGAGACAGAATCTCTGTTGCGCAGGCTACTGTATGATGGCATCATCACAGCTCACTGCAACCTCAAATTCCTGTGCACAAGCGATCCTCCTGCCTCAGCCTCCCAAGTAGCTGGGACTACAGGCTTATGTCACCACTCGCAGCTAATTTTTCTATTTTGTGTAGAGACGGGGGTCTTGCTATGTTGCTCAGGCTGGTCTTGAACTCCTGGCCTGGAGTGATCCTCCTGCCTTGGCCTTCCAAAGTGCTAGGATTATAGGTGTGAGCCAGCTCACCTAGCTTATATTTTGTAATGATTTCTGTTTTAAAAAATAAATGTTGGTCATTGTAAATTCTAACAGCATAGAAATTTATAATTCAGAAAGTGAAGTTTACCCATAAATTTGTGCCTTGGAGAACAGTTAACAGTTCTATGTCTATTCTTCTAGTGTTTTAAAAATTATTGTTAAAAATGGTCACTGTTTTACCCTTTGTTATCTGATTAGCAGAGATAATTAGTGGACTCTATTCAGCAACTTCGTTTTTTATGTAAAGACAGATTTTTATAGTATAAATTAATGGAGGTAGAATTGCTAGGTCAAAAGGTATGCAGATTTAACAATTTAATGGTTATCAAATTAACAAGCAGTAATGTACTGATTTATACTCGCAGGAGCAGAATGAGAGACTAGCTGTTACCCATTGTTGACAATGTTGTGAGTGTTATTGATCTTGGACATCTTTGCCCATCAGATAAGTGAAAAGCAATCTTACAATGTTAATTTGCACTTAGGCCTGAAAGTACGTTAACTTATTAGGGAAAGTAGAGCTTTTTAAGGAAAATTATTATATGAAAGTGTAGGTATTTCCTCCCAGGTCGTCTTTTGACTTTGTTTAATGGAGTTTCATTTTATGTAGTTAAAAGTGTCTTTTTCTTGCAGCTTCTGGACTCTGTAAGAATTCTTAAAGAGGCTTATTCCACTTCTTATTACAAATATTCTCTCAGATTTTCCTCTGAAAATCATTAACATTTGCATATTTAATCTGGAATTTATTTTGGTGCAGAGGAGGAGCCAGGCATTCTTTCCTAATGGGTTACTGGTCATTCCACTGAGTCCCTTACTCTTTCCCTGCTGATCTGGAAGGTTCCTTTATCATACACTGGAATCCCGCATGCATGTAACAGTCCTGATGCTTGTGCTGTGGGCTGCAGTGACGTGGTTCCTGTCATGGGTGGTAAGGAGGTTTCCCTTCCTACTCGTACTTCTGGATGAAATTTCTTGATGAGCTGTAGAGACTTTGTGTTGTTTTTCCGCCTCTGCTTGTATTTGCGTTGATTGGCACCGAGTTTATGGATTCCTTTTAGGATAATTGATATTTGACTCATACAGAGTCTTCCCCAACCACAAATAATCATGTCTGTCCATTTATTTAAGTCTTTCTTTGTATTCTTTTTCAGTTCAATAGTTTTCTTCATTTAGGTTCTACAGAATTCTTAATTTTATTTCCAATAATTTATATGTGTTCCTTTATCAGTGTAATTTTACATTGTATTTTCAAATTAATCTTTTCCTTCCTGTATAGAATAGGTATTGATTTTTTAAATGTATCTTGGAAGCTGGCAAAATTACTGAGCTGTTAATTGCTTTTTAAAAATTTTTGAGGTGCATTTTATTACCATTATAGTTAGTAAGTGCCATCTTAATGCTTAATGTCATCTTTCACGCATTTTGAAAATAATGCATACGCATAAAAATAAAATAATTCGAATTCTACGATTGCACTGTTCAGTATGGTAGCACCAGCCCGTGAGCAACTACTTAAATTTATTAAAACAGTTAAGTATGATACGGTTTAAAAGTAGCTCCTCAGCTTCATTTGCCACATTTCAAGTGCTCAGTGTAGGTGGTGGCTGCAAATTGGGCTGCACAGGTAGAGAACGTTTCTGTCACTGCACCAAGTCCTGCAGGGAGCTCTGGCCGACAGACTCTGAAACGGAAAGCAGAACCTCCTCCTTGCTCCGCTCCTGCACTTCCACACCCCAGGCCTCATGCTCTTTTTGGCTTCTGTCTTTAGTTCTCCTGGCAGGTACTCGAGTCACTTGAACAATAAGCTTACATCTTTTCTTCGATTACCAACATTAGTCTTTACTGACTTACATCGTGAGAGGTGTAGAACTGGCTCGTTCTATCCTCTTTGTTCTTACAATTTTTTTATTATGTGTTTTTCCTCCAAAGATTGCCTTTGCAACTTCAAATTACACCATAGTCCTCACTTTTTTATGTGTATTAAAAAGTGCTCTGGTTTTAGAATCCTGCAAAGGGGATCTGGGACCCAGAACCTTTGCGGAGGGGTACCTGGTTCTCTGAGCTGCTGTCACGTGGCTCACACGTGGTCCTTCCCCAGCAGGTTCTCCCAGAAGACTCCCATTGATTTTAAGACCATTAATTTAATAATGATAATTTAAGATAAAGACATGGGTTGTGAGACTCATCCTGATCTCAGAAATGTTAAAATGTGGAAAACGGGCATCTGGGTCTTTGGATGTGGCCATCCTGTTGGTGCGTCGGCTGTCCCTGTGCTGTTCTGTTCCCAGTTTACACGGAGGCAGGACCTTTCTTCATTACGGGAAGGAGTGTTGGTCTGCACTCACAGTTCTTGCTTTTATAAATCAGTAATAGATCTTCGAAGTACTTTTCAGCATCTTCCAGATGATCCTGTAATTTTTATTTCTTTGAACTATTAATATGATGAAAAATACGAATAGTTTCCTAACGTGAACCATTTTTACATTATGAATATGATCCCATTTGGTATAAATTTGAATGTACCTCTGAGTTTTTTTCTTGTGGTAAAATATATATATCCTAAAATTTACCATTTTAATTATATTTAAGTGTACAATTCAGTGGCATTACGTACATTCCCATTGTGCAGCCATCACTGTGATCTGTTTTCACAACTTTTTCAGCATCCCAGTAGAAACTCTGTACCCATTTAACAGGTATTCACTGTGCTGCTTTCTGTCTCTGTGAGTCTGCCTGTTCTAAATACCTCACGCAAGTGGAGTCACCCGGTATTTGTCCTTTTGTGTATGCCTTGTGTTACTTGGCTTAACGTTTTCAAGGTTAATTCATGTAGCATGTATCAAAAGTTCCCTTTTATGGTGGAATAACATTCCGTTGTCGGATACGTCACATTTTGTTTCTCCATTCGTCTGCTAACGGACACTTGGGTGGTTCCTTCCTTTTGACTGTTACGATAGTGCAGCTATGAACAAATGTCTGTCTGAGCCCCTGTTTTCAGTTCTTTGGGGTCTGTGCCTGGCAGTTTCTGGGTCATGTGGTAAACCGTGTTTAACTTTTTGAGGAACCAACAAACCGTTTTGTACGGTGACCGCACCGTTTTATGTTCCCACCGACAGCGTATGAAGTTTCCAGTTTCTCTGTGTCCTTGCTGGCACTTGCTGTTTTCATTTTTCTTTTTGACAGCCGTTCCCAGCACGTGTGGGGTGGTATCTCATGGTGGCTTTGATTTGCATTTCCCTAATGATTAGTGATGTTGAGTGTCTTTTCATGTGCTTTTGGCCACCTGTGTCTCTCCTTTGGAGAAATATCTGTTCAAATCCTTTGCCCATTTTTAAATTGGATTGTTTTCTTGTTCAATTGTAGGAATTCTTTATATATCTGGGTAGTAATCTCTTATCAGATACGCAGTTTGTAAACATTTTCCCTTATCTTGTCATTTGTCTTCTTCATAGTATCCTTTGATGTACGTAAGCTTTAAATTTTGATGAAGTCTAATTTGTCTTTTTTCACTGCTTGTACTTTTGATGTCACACTTCAGAAACCATTGATTAATCCAAGATCATGAAGATTCCCCCAGTTTTCTACTAAGAGTTTTATAGTTTTTTTAAATTCAAGTTTTTGATCCATTTTGAGTTGATTTTTGTATATGGTGTAAGGTGAGGGTCCAACTTCATTCTTTTGCATGCAGACATCTGGTTTTCCCTGTTTCTGAAAAGACTGTAACAGAGAATGTGCATCCCTGCTGAATGGTCCTGGCATCCTGTCAAAGGTCAGCTGGACCACGTGTGCGAGGGTTTCTTTCTGGGCTCTCCGTTCTGTTCTTTGGTCTGTATGTCTGTCCTTGTGCCAGTGCCACACTTGCTTGGTGACTGTAGCTTTGTAGGAAGTTTTGAAATTAGGAAGTATGAGACTTCCATTTTGTTACATCTTTCCAAGACTTTTTTGGCTATTCAGGGGCCCTTGAGATTCCATATGAATTTTAGGATGAGTTTTTCTATTTGTGTGAAAATACCCTGATGGGATTTCAGTAGGAATTACATTGAATCTGTGGATGCTATGGGTGGTGGTGTCATCTTAACCATACTAAGTCTTCCAGTTCATGGACTTAGCTGTTTTTCCACTTATTAATAGTTAGGTCTTGAGTCTCATCCATCAATGTTTTGTAGTTTTCAGTGTGTAAGTCTTCCCTCTCCTTGGTTAATTCCTAAGTATTCTATTCTTTTTGATTTTGCTATAAATGGAATTGTTAATTTTCTTTTGGGATTCTTCATTGTAAGTTTATAGAAATAAAACTGATTTAGGCTGGGCTCGGTGGCTCACGCCGATAATCCTAGCACTCTGGGAGGCCGAGGCAGGCGGATCACTTGAGGTCAGAAGTTCGAGACCAGTCTGAGCAAGAGTGAGACCTCGTCTCTACTAAAAATAGAAAGAAATTAATTGGCCAACTAAAAATATATACAAAAAATTAGCTGGGCATGGTGGCGCGTGCCTGTAGTCCCAGCTACTTGGGAGGCTGAGGCAGAAGGATTGCTTGAGCCCAGATTAGTAATTATCTGGCAGGGAGGTGTAGGAAAGGATAATTTCTTGAAACCTTAACCCTCAAGGTGATGGTGTTAGGAGGTGGGTCTTTGGGAGGTATTAATAGTTAGGTCCTGAGGGCAGAGCCTCTGTGGATGGGATTAGTGCCCTTATAAAAGAACCCCCAGCAGGCCCGATTGCACCTTCTGCCATCTGAAGTTCCAGTGAGAAGCAGGCGTCTATGAAGAAGCCGGCCTTCACCAGACACCTCGATCAAGGACTTCCAGCCTCCAGAACTGTGAAAAATAAATTTCTGTCGTTTCTAAGCCACCCAGTCTGCGGTACTCTGTTATTAACAACCTGTGCAGACTAAGACAAAGGCGCATGAGGAACCTTTGGGGGCAATGGAGATGGTCATTATCTTGATTATAGTGATGGTTTGACAGGTGTATACTTATGTCGAAACCCATCAAATTGAATGTTTTAAATATGTGTGGCTTATTTGATGTAATTATACGTCATTAAAGTTGTAAAAAAAGCAATTTCTTATTCTTGCTATATATTTTTTAGATTCTTATTTTCCTAAGTTTATTTACCATGCATATTCTTGATCAGTCTATTTCAAGAACTTGTGTTCAGATGGGAGATGTTTTTCATCCTTTTACCGTGGTTGTACTCCTCAGGTGGCTAATTAGTTTGATCTGTGAGCACCTGTTCTCCTGGGATATCAGCTACTCTGTAGGGTAGTGTTTTGGGGGAAGAGCTGAGGACCAGGCTCAAGTCTATGTCGCTCCCACTGGGTTTAAGGAGAGGGGAGGGGATAAGCACCAGGTCACAGAATCCCCCTTGATCTCTCTGGTCCAATCCATCTTTCTAGAGGAGACCCATCCTCCAGTCGGGGATTTGCCCTTATATTCATAGGAAGCCCCAGCATTGGGAGGAGGCATTCTCTCTGGGGTGTGATCTGTAGCTCCACTGTATTTTTCTCCATATTAGAGCTTTTTGCTTCCTAGTAGGCTGACCCATGTGGCCTGGCTGTGACGATGGTTTCTAAGGGAAGGGGTAGGCAATGATTTTCCCAAGACAATGCCTGGGCGAGGTAATAGACAACCTTACAGGCCTTGCCTCCTGTCTGTCCCCTCTCTGTTGCCTCCATCAGCCCTTCGCCCAGGCTGAAGGCACCTCCCTCCCTGCTCCCAGGTACACACTTCTGTTCCACACAGACCTCTGTCTCCCCAGAGCCTTCTTATGTTTTCTTTTTAGACTCAACTCCATCCTCCCATTTCACTTAATAATTTCTCCAGAATGGCTTTTGAGAAAGGGGGAGCACACCCAGTATTTGTTTACCATCTTAATAGGGACCCCATAATTTATTTTATCTTACTTAAAACTATCTAATAGTCTTTGAAGAGGTAGTCTAGATCTGAAAGTGAGATTCTGAACATCATGACACTAAAGACAATAAAAACTACAGAAAAGTAAAAAATAAGTTTTCTGATTCAAAAGCCAGAAGAATAGAGAACCTTTAAACATATTTTCACAAATATTTTAGAATGATACCCATTTGAGTTAGCATTTAGTGAATGTGAGTGGCTGACATTACCCTGTTCTGAGCAATGGGAAAATTGAAATATAAGGAATTCTAAGTAAGTTAAAATGTTACACCAATACCTGTTGCATTTGACAGATCCCACTGGCCTCCAGGCTGTGTTCTGAGTATATAAGATTTTTCCTGGTACTTATTATCCCATATGCTTGGAACGTACTCTCCCAGATCTCCGTAGGCTTTTTGCTCCTTCTCAGTACTCAGGACCTATCCTCCAATTTCATCTTTCTAGAGATTTCCATGGCCACTCTATCCAAAAGGAACCCGTTTGTAACCTCAGTCACATTTGACCTCCTTATTTGCTTTGTTTTTCTTCACAGCACTTACCTTCCCGTGAGACTATTCTGTAGCATTCACCTATCGGTTACTTATTTATTGTCTGTCTTCCCCCATATGTGCCTGGGGGCTTCTGTTTTGTTCTACAAGGTACAGATCACTAACATGTGAGATACTATAATATTTGGTACAGAGTAGGCCCCTAGTAGATAATTACTAAATCAATAAAGAGGCCCCGGTGTGTTGCTGCTTCTGTCAGTTATCTATTGCTGTGTAATAATCTCCCAAATTTAGTGGCTTAAAATAACAGTATATTATTTTTCACTGTTCAGTGGGCCAACTTCACCCAGGCAGCTGCAGTCAGCTGGTGGCTGGTCTGGGGATGCCTCTCCCTAAGGCTGGAGCCTCAGCTGGGACAGCAGGGCCTCTCACATGGTTCCTCAACCTAGGCCTCTGTGCTCAGTGGCAGAAGTTTTCCAAGAGGGGAAAGGTAGAAGCAATGAGACCGTAAGGTCTAGGCTCCAGAACTCCACAAGTCGCTTCTACTATGTTCTCTCTCTCTTTTTTTTTTTCTTTTTAATTTATTGAGACAGAGTCTCACTCTGTTCCCCGGGGCTAGAGTGTCATGGCATCAACCTAGCTCACAGCAACCTCAAACTCCTGGGCTCAAGCAATCCTGCCTCAGCCTCCCGAGTAGCTGGGACTACAGGCATGTGCCACCATGTCTGGCTAATTTTTTTCTATATATTTTTAGTTGGCCAATTAATTTCTTTCTATTTTGCGTAGAGACTGGGTCTCGCTCTTGCTCAGGCTTGTTTCAGACTCCTGACCTTGAGCCATCCTCCCGCCTTGGCCTCCCAGAGTGCTAGGATTATAGGCGTGAGCCACTGCACCCGGCCTACCACATTCTCTTGGTCAAAGCAAGTCACAAAGCCAGACCAGAATCAAGGGGTAGGGAAATCGGTTTCTACCTCTTGATGGGAGAAGCTGCAAAATACTGTGGCCTTCCCAGCTTTTCAATCTACCAATTGCTCCAAGCAGCTTTCCTAGTTTATAAATAGCAGAAGAATTACAGGAATCATCCACCAGTGCCCAGCCCCGGGCCTGGCACCTGGCAGTCCCTGACTGACTCCACTCTCTCCAACAGTGTGCCACTTCTCCAGACTTACTGGCCGATGCTGTCCCCTAGTGGAATTTGAGGATTGTTACTTCCTGCCTGACACCTGGGGATTGTTCTTTTCTGGGAAATTGAATTGTAGCCTTCTAGGTTATATAGATTACAGCAGTCATCTGTAAACTTTACCATAGATACAGTTATATAGGGATAGGTCTAAGTTCATTGAGCCTTAGGTTTTTATTTAGGCTGTGTAGTGTGTGGGTGCTAGAGGGTGAGGTTACAGTGTTGGGAAAAGGACCCGACATCTAAGGGTGGTGAATGATTATTAAAAACCAGCTCTGCCACTTATTATCTGTGTAACCTTGGGAAAACCGTTTAATATCTCTTATTCTCAGTTCTCTCATGTATAAAACTGGGTTAACGAATCTATCTGATAGGGTTGTTGTGAGATTAGAAATAGTGCCTAGTTACAGTGCTTAACAGACCCTAACATTAAACAAGGGGCTGATATTATCGGTGTAGTACAACAGGCAAGGTCTGTGAAAACGTATAGTGTACAATAAGTGTTCCACAGACATTACTGAAATTTACATACTAAGCACCAGATGAGCAAAAATCGTGTCTGTTTAGCATTGATTACCAGGATCTAGAGTGCCAAAAACAGAACATAGTGGGCGTTCAACAAATATTTTTTTAATGAATGAATGAAGTTCTCATGCTCTGTCTCTATCAATGTGTATGTTTGTTTTACCAATGTATATTTCCTTATCAGCATTGGTTGTACCAGAAATTTCTGTGTGTGTGTGTGTGTGCGTGTGTGTGTTTGTGTTTTGAGTCCTCTGAGGACTTACACTTTGTTTTGTATACACCTCAACACTGACTAAGCTGCCAGGAATCAAGCTATTTTTAGAAAAGTTCTTTTTAGTGTCAAAATAGTGATGAGAATACCAGTCCTGAAGACAGACTACCAGAGTTAAAATCCCAGTTCCAATTGGTTGTTTTAAACAAGTCGCTCACCCTCTCTGGGCCTCCCTTTCCCCATTTGGAACATGAGAGGGTGTGCTAACGATCCTCTCTGCTCTAACTTGTTAGAATTCTGTATGTCTAATTCAATGTTTTAAATAACCCCTTTATAAAAATAATATATATTTACTGCAAAAAATTTGAAAAATACTAAAAAAGGAATAAATAAGGAAATAAAAAATCACTGGTAATACCACTCCCCCAGAAGAATCGCTGCTAACATTTGGTGGATATTCTAATAGTCCTCTTTATATCTATTGATAATTTTTACCAAAAACTGGGATCAGAATATATATACTGTTTTGTAATGTGCTTTTCTCACTTGATATATTATCAGAAATTTTTTATCATCACTGTTCTTCAAGAGCATGATTCTAATGGCTAGTCTATCATGTGGATCATAATTCACTTAAACAATTCCCTGTTGGGTATTTAGGTTAGTTCCATTATAAATAAGTCTGTGACAACTAGCCTTCTATATAAATCTGGACCTACATCTCTGTATTTGCCCTCAAGTTAAATTGTAAAATTTTTACAATATATCACCAAATTGCCCTCCAGAAAAGTTGCTCATTAGTAACATTTAACAGTGGCTATTTTTCCATAATCTCTACAGAGTTGGCTACTATGGCCTAAAAAAGAAAAAAAAAAACTCTGCCAATGTCACAGATGGAAAATAGTATATTATTGTTTTAATCTAATGTTACTGTTGTCATACTACTTTATTTCTGGTAGAATGGAAAATTGCATATACATGATTTTTACAACTTTATAAAAATACGCATAACACATGCACATATCAAGTGTGGGAGAAACAATAGAGAAATGTTGCTGGTTGTATGATGGCATTGTGCTATCATAATTTTTATGTTGTAAAATTTTTAAGTTAAAGAAGTCTGTGTTACACAGGGGTACTTGTTCTTCCAAATCCTTTCTTTCCCTCTTCCTGGGCGCAGTTGCCCAGCTAGAGACTACATTTCCTCGCCTCCCTTGCAGCTGGATGTAGCCCTGTGATTAAGCGTGGACTAATAGCATATGAAAGGAAGTGACAGGAACATTTTCTGAATCATCTCCAAACTTAAGCTCCTTCTCTTTCTCCTTTCCCAGGAGTAGCAACCCAGCTTTGATTAAGCAAACGATGACACCCTGAGGGATGACAGAGCAATAGGGAAACTGTTTATAACAGCGTCACCTCACCAACCTAGCCTGGCTGTTCTGTTTTGTAGGAGAGAAATTAATCCACTCATGCATTGATGGGCACTTGGGTTGTTTCCACATCTTTGCAATTGTGAATTGTGCTGCTATAAACATTCGAGAGCAGGTGTCTTTTTTATAGAATGTCTTTTTTTCCTTTGGGTAAATATCCAGTAGTGGATAGAATTGGAGAGCATTCTTCTAAGTGAAGTGTCACAAGAATGGAAAAACAAACACCACAAGTACTCACCATTAAATTGGAACTAGTCGATCAACACCTATGTGCACATATGGAAATAACATTCATCAGAAATCAATTTGGTGGGAGGAGGGAGGAGGGCATGGGTAAATTCACACCTAATGGGTACAATGCGCACTGTCTGGGGATGGGCATATGCATAACTTTGACTCAAATGGTACAAAAGCAATTTATGTAACCAAAATGTTTATACCTCCATAATATTCTGAAATTAAAAAATTTTAAATAATAATAAAAATAAAAAACTAAAAAAAAGAGAGAAATTAATTTTGATCATGTTTGGGCCACTATCTCTTGGGGTCTCTTTGTTAGAGCAGTGTAGCTCTGACCCCTAACTAATACCCCCTCAAACTTCTCCCTAAGACTGGGTACGTTTTAGAGACCATTTCACAGTTTGTGGAGCTGATTGAAAGCTGGTGGCAGAGCATTTGGAAGCCACTATGCACTTTACAGAATACCGTGAAGTATTGGTCTTTTGTATTCCTTCATATAAACTGTAACAAAAATTATGTATTAGTATATTTTTTTGTTTGAAAGGTTTAGAAACAAATGTAATTTAAGTTGCAGTTGATACAAAATACAAAATCAGAATCCAAATCCTAACTGTAAACATACAAAAAAATAAGCTGCCAACCAACATGCTCCATTGGGGCTAAATTTCTTCCATTAATATTTTCAAGGGGCCAGGTGCGGCGGCTCACGCCTGTAATCCTAGTACTTTGGGAGGCTGAGAAGGGAAGATTGCTTGAGGCCAGGAGTTTAAGACCAGCCTGAGCAACATAGCGAGACCCTGTCTCTACAAAAAATAGAAAAATTAGCCAGGTGTGGTGGCACACGCCTGTAGTCCCAGCTACTCGGAAAGTTGAGGCAGGAGGATCACTTGAACCCAGGAATTTTAGGTTGCTGTGAACTATGATGATGCCACTGTGCTCTAGCCCAGACAAGAGAGCAAGACCCTGTCTCAAAAAGAAATTTTTTTTTGAAGGCTCCATGTTTATTCATCCTTGGTTTTGCTTTATTGTATACTCTTAATGGCAGTGATTGTATTATACATTATGACAATAGCAAGCATTACTTTTAAAAAAGAGGTTCACATGATTGGTTCAGTTGAATGCATTTACCATTGCTGCAGTGGAATGTGTTTGCCCTTACTACCGTGGAAAGTGCAGTATCCAGGATACTCTGAGACGTCATCCTTTGTCCCAGATATTGAATCTGGCAAGAGACTTCAGCACAGCACACAGGAAGTTCGGAGGGTACCCATCACAACAGGTCACCATTACCTTCATGGACGACCGTTTCCACAGCGATCAAGATGATTCTCATCACTGTTACACAGCCCAGCTATGACCACCCTCTGAGGACCCAAGGAGTCAGGACCTCCAAAACCTAGGGAAGGCAACAGTGACTTCAGCTTCCCATTGCCACTTGGGAGGAGAGCCCCCCTTTCTCCTCTGAGCAGAGGTGGCAGTGATCCCCAGCTTGCTCCTTGGTGAAGAAGGCTGGCTTCTGTTCCTCATGGTGAGGTGGCCGGGGCATGGATGTGCTTCCCAGCCCCATTTCTTACTATCGTGAGAACCAGTATGGGTAAGTGACGCCATTTTGCATTTTGTTGTGCTGCTTTTTCCACTTAAGATCATTGTTAGCAACTCATTTGTTGCTATATTACCTGCATAATTATTTTTAGTAATTATACATTATTTCATTGAAAAACAGAATTTATCTAAATAGCTCCTTATTGTGGACTCTTTAAGTAGCTCCCAGTTTTGTCTTATTGTAAAAGTTGCTGCAGTTAGTGTCTCTGTCAATATAATTGTTTGCTTCTGTTGGATAATTTCTTCAGGAAATGGGGTAAGTTTTGACTACCTATTATGGAAGACTAGAAGGATGTTGTGGCAACAGAACTATCCTTTAGTAGGAAGTGTTTAAATAAACTGTGCTCCAACTAATCAACGGAATGCTATGCAACTGTTAAGAATTAGGATTATTTTATAATAGCCAAAAAATGGAAACAATCCCAATGTTCATCAAATGATAAATAAAAAAAAAAATGTGGTGCAATATCCATACGATGGAACATTATTCAGCCATAGGAAGGAATGACGTTCTGGTACATGCAACAACACGGATGAACCTTGAAAACATGCTAAGTGAAAGATGTTAGCTACAGAAGGCCATGTGTAATATGATTCCATTTATATGAAATATCTAGAATAGGTAAATCCATAGAGACAGAAAATAAGATAAGTAGTTACCTGGGGCTGGGGGGAGCAAGGGCTGGGGAATGAACGCTAATAGGTACAGGGTTTCTTTTGGGAACGATGAAATTATTCTGGAATTGAATTGTAGTGATGGTTGCACAACCTTGTGAATATACTAAAAACCACTGATTTGTACACTTTAAGAGGGTTAACTTTATGGTATATGAATAATACTTTTTGCTGTTAACTGGTAATAATTTGGTATTATTTGGTATGGTATATTATTCATATGCCATAAAGTTCTCAGTAAAAAAAAGAATGAGGAAGATCTCTATGTATTACCGTGATCACTTATTCATTGAAAGAAGCAAAGTATAGAATAATACTGTAATATGCCATTTTTGTGGAAGTCTTCTTTTCTGTCTTTTCTGGTTGAGATTGTGGGGCTTCTCCAGGAACATGTCAGTCTTGCCCTCACTCTGCAGTAAGTTCAGGCAGGGGAGCGGCTCCTTTCTCTAGAAAATAGAAAGCACCTGCCTTGTGCCAGGCACTGTGACAATGTCTAATGATTTCTGTGTAGTGTGTAATTATTCCCATTTTTCAGATAACAAAACCGAGAGATAGGAGAGATTAATCAACTGGCCAAGGTTATATAGCAAGGACAGGAATCAAACTCTAGCCTGTCTGACTCCAGAGGAGGTGAGTCAGAGGGCGGCTTGGAGGGTAATTCTCAGCTTTGTTTGTTCCCTGTGGATTGTCAGGCCAGGGGCAGGGAGGCTGCTTCACGTTAGGGAGCATAGCTTGCAAGAATCCTGCTTATGAATTTACACTGAGGCGTTACTTATGGTCCTTTATTTGAGGACAGTATAAAGTGGACTTTAGAGAATCATCTTTCCCCAGGCCAGGCCCTTACAGCTCAATGGGAATATCTCAGTAGTTCCTAACTGGCTCACTCATGTTGCCTTGATAGTCCATGCTCCTTCACAAAGCTGTCCTTGCTGTTGTTTCTAACTAGAAAATTCTTCCTACCCACCAGCCACTCAGCAAACTCTGACTTGCCTGACAAAACTCAGCTCATATGTCCCTTCTATTGTTTTCTCCTTAACAATACCATTTGTAGTTGCCCCAACTAGAGCCTTTATAACAGTAGTAATATCAGTACTAGTGGTTATCATTTAGTGAGTTCCCACTGTGTGCTGGGCAGTGTTAATTGTTGATATACTTGATCCTTTGAGTTCTCATGGTAATTATGCAATAAAAGTATAATTATTTACATTTCTTCTAGATGAGGAAATAACCTGGAGAGGTTAGGAAATTTGCCCGAAGTCACATAATAGGACATGAAGAAACAGGTCTATTTGACTCCAAAGTTCATACTTTCCCCCTTGCACCGTATCCTCTCTCTCCTGAACCACTCACTTCAAATTGCACATGCTGCTTGTCACTGTCTTCCCCGTGGCCCTGCTAGCCCTAGGAGGCAGGTGGTGGCTCTGATTTCAGGACTGCCACCCCAGTATGCAGCCTGCTCCCAACTGGCCAATCCTAATGGTTAGTTTCAGAGGAGTGAATCATTCCGTTTGCAGGGACACCGCCTGGAAAGTAAAAGCAATCTGTTGTCCTTTCCATGCCGATGGAACGGGCCCGCTATCTCCCCTGAAGAGGCGATAAGGGGGCAACTCTTGCCTCCTTGAGGACTTGCAGATGTTTCCTGAGGCCCTGAGAGCATTTCTGCTTCTGAGATGCCTTGGCTGACACTGCCAGTTAATGTGGTCTCTGCTGGTGTGGATGTCGGCAACCTGCTCTAGCCAGCCCTCTGGAAATTGCCCTGAAATATTATGGCCAGTAGAGGCCCGCCGAGGACGGAGGCCCCATCGCCAGCTTGCTGGATTCCCGCAGAAGCTCAGCAGGATCTTCGTTGTGGGCACGATGCCTGTTGAAACCTAAACTTGGCAGTCACCCTAGCTTTGAAAACCGTCTCTACCACTTACTAAATCTGTGGTCTTTGGGCAAGTTTCTCAACTTTTGTGAGCCTCAGTTACTTCATCTGTAACAGGAAGTAACTAACTGCCTCCTTTTTAAGGTTATAGATAAAAAGAGACAATGGACATGGAATCCTTAGCACTGAGCCTAGCACAGTGCCCACATACAGCCATCATCAATGATGATAACAATAATTATTGTTACGAAACTATTCATGGTAGATTTTTGTTGTTTGCAGCTCAGAATCCTGATACAGCTAATATTATTAGTTGGAAGAATGGAACAATTTCTTCAGAAGGACAGATCATTTGGGCCACATGGGTGGTTTCTCCAGACCCAGGACAAGTCCTGCCAAGGAAAGTGATCTCTCATCCTTTGGGTGTGAGCATGTGCTGTTCCAGATTGCTACTTCTGGAGTAAGCCTGGTAAGGTAGAGCGTTGGTCCAGATTAGACCCCCATTTTCCTGAGTCCCAGGCAGCAAACAATCATTTCTCTATCCTGACCACCTAGCCCAGGATCGAGCAATTAGCAGTTATTAAAATTATTCTTTATTTTTTGAAGACAGTGGAATAATAATTTTATATTGGACACTTTAAAAATTAGAAAGTATTTTCATAGGAATTATTTACATGATGTAAGCATACAAATATGCTCAAAAAGAACATGGACTTCATTTAAATTTTATTTAAATATTTCTTGAGCTCTTCTAGTTTTCATGTACAGGCCTCCAGGGAAAAAACTGGTCAACCTGTGCAGTTTTGATTTCTAATATTTTCCCTGGACATTCACTCATATACACTTTTCCACGTTTTGACAGACTTCATATTGTTCTCTTTAAGCTTGTCATAGTATTCCTTCAAGTAGGTGCGCCAGAGTCTGCCCATCCACTTGTCATTTGGCACCTGGGTGGTTCCCACTTTATGCTATTATATATTCAACCTTTATTACAACAAGGCTTAAAAACAATCTTGGGAAGTATTTCCTTAGAATACATCGCTTAGAAGTATACTCAGGGGCCAGCGGATAGGAATAGGTTTTTGTTGTTGTTGTTTTGTTGTTACTGAAGGTTAGATCTTCCTGAAAAAATGATAGAGCAACTCACAGAGATTGTCCAGGCATTCACTTCTGGTCTGCAATGGGAAAGAAATACAGAAGCAGTGCCAATGAGATGACAAGGCACTCTTTGCTGTGCCAGGCAGCATTTGCTGGAAGGGGGCTGGACTCTTCTTTTCCGTGGGAACATTCTCAACTGCTAGCCCAGTGCTCTGACTGTCAGTGTATTCAGGGCTACCCCAGCCTGCCTCAGCCACCTTTGCAGGAATTGTGCAGTGGCAGTTAGTACAGAACTGGGCGTGCTCTGGAACCTCCCTTCAACTGCCACGAGTCAAATGCCTGCTGTGCGTGGGAATCAGTGTTTTACCTGAACAAGGCAGCAGGGCTGGGGGCTGGAGCACCACGCGGACCAGGCAGGGGCATGCTGTCAACACCGCCCTGCTGACTTAGCAGGCACCCCCACCTGGATGGCAGATTACCAGAATTACACAATTTTAGATACACAGCTTTGGCTCAGGACTTAGACCCCAGGAGAGGGCACAGTGCCATTTATATCCTAGAGGGAACTATTTTACTGGAGCCGACTCTGAGAGCAGGCCTGGTTGGGGAAGGAGGTGAAGAGTCCTCACAAAGACTCTGGGAAGACTTCCTTCACCCCACGAGGGAAACGAAGCTCTGAGTTTAGCCTGCTGTATTTCACAAAACCTCCTAAAACTAGGCTTCCTTCTCTAGTTGCCACTGACCCAGGGGGCTACCCCAGGAAGGCTGTGTGCCTGGGGGAGCTGTAGACAAGCCCTCCTGAGGGTGTTGGGCCTAGACAGAAACGGGGTGGAGGTTCCTGGTTGTATTTGGAATCGGAGTTGCCGCAGGGACCTCATCCCAGCCCCGTGTGTGTGAGCACCTGGGCTTCACAGCTGTCATCACGGTGATGCTAGGATTTCTGCGTTGCCAGGGCTCTGGTACTCTGGTAGTGGAATCAGCACTATGGTTTAATTTTTAGCCCAGCTCAATGACTCAGACCAAAACCTCCTCTCAGATTTTATCTCCTTTTCGCGCCCTACCTCATTCGCTATGTTCTACCTATTCTGGCTTTTCTCTTCCTTGAACACAGACCGAGCTTGTGTCTGCCTAAGAGACTTTGCATTTGCATTCGCTGTTCCCTCTCTCCTTGATCCTTCCATGCTTTCCTCCTCGTCCTCACGCAGGCCTCAGCTCAGTGGGCACCCTTTCTGGAATGAGACGTCTTCACTGAGCACTCTCGTGAAAGTAACATGCCGCCTGAGTCATCTTCTATCCTGTTATCACCCTGTCAACCTGTGTTTTCTTCTTTGCACCGTCATTTCTGGAAATTATTCGTTGAAGTACCCATACGTTGTCCGACTCCCTAACCAGAACATAGACTCCATGAGAACGGCGACAGAAGCTTTCTGCTCTATGCTCAGAGCCGAGAACCGCACCGGCACTTATGGGGGACCCACCCAAGGATCCTAGGCAGAGCTGCCCTCGCTCTTCTTCGTTTGGCTTTACCATTTTTCTCCTAAGTGGGATATAGGTATCAGCTTGGCAGGAGACAGGGCCACAGGGCTGGGCTGGGCTGCATGCAGAATAGGGTTCCCATCTAACTTAATGGCTTCACTCGAGGTATGAGCTGGACTCCAGGGGGCTAAGCTGGAACCAGTGGACAGAAGTTAACAGAGAGAGACTTCAGTTCAGTATAAAAAGAACTTTTTAAACTTGAGACAGAGTCTTGCTCTGTCACCCTGGCTAGAGTGCAGTGGCATCATCATAGCTCACTGCAACCTCAATCCCCTAGGCTCAAGCAATCCTACTGCCTCAGCCTCCCAAGTAGCTGAAACTACAGGTGCGCGGCACGACACCTGGCTAATTTTTCTGTTTTTTGTAGAGATGGGGTCTGGCTCTTGCTCAGGCTGGTCTCGAACTCAAGCAATCCTCCTGCCCTGGCCTCCCAGAGTGCTAGGATTACAGGTGTTGAACAGAGCTGACAGGAGACAGAATGGTAATGCCGCTGCTGCTCACCTGGGCTGGCTCCACACCTCGCCCATCCCTGTGGCCCGCTCACCACCCTCTGCTTCTGTGTGCTCTGCCCACCGACCTGCAAACTGAGCGCATTGGTCTCTGCACTATGTCCCAGCAGGGGCTGGGGATTCTGCATCAGTGAGGGAACTAGACCAGATGTCTCTGTGGGCCATTTCATCTCCCATTTCAGAGGCTTGGCTGAGAGCAGTTTATTTCTAATCCGCATTCTGTGGACTGCAGGGCCTCCAGGGAGGAGAGGGTGACAGACTGCATTAAGCTGTTAATGGTGTGCCGGGGTTAAAGCTCAGTGACCCACAGGGCCTGCGCACTGAGTAGTGACCGCATCCGGCCACCTGCTGTTTGCTTAGCACGGAAAGCTGATCATCGGGATCAGGAAGGCTGCACCAAGGAGAAATACGAGTTCCAGGCCTGATTCTGCTGCCAAGTTACCGTATGAACTTGAATAAGTTCTTCCCTTCTCTGAGCCTTGATGTTTCTTTCTGGAAGAATGAGAGTGTTTGGATTAGTTCTAGATGCTTTTTAAAGCCCTCTCATCTAACTCTAATGTGCTAGGATTCCACCAGTGAACATCAAGCATGAAAAAAGTTAGGTCCGTGGCAAGGGCTCGTGCCCAGGCTCCAGTTCTTCAGCTGATCATCTTTCTTAGCTGACAGCCTGGAAAGGAACCAAGACCCCTGACCCCTGTCATCAGCAGCTCAAGCCTTCTCAGAGAGGCTATGTTTATTCACAGCTCTGGCCGGGAGCTGACAGAAGCATGCGCTCTGTCAGTGGACAGATCTTGAGCTGCCCATCGTGAGAGAGAGGAGCTGAGGCTAGTCCAGATGCACCCCCGAGGCACCCCTGGGGGCTGTCCCACCAGCGCCCCTGACTGGCATACTCACCCAAAGGGCAGGACAGGGATGTTATACTTCTGCCTTCGAGAGTGTAGGAACCCCTTGGGAAGCATTTGTGCCAAGACCTCCCTGGGCAGGCCTCCCTGTGGTCCTCTACCCGGAGCAGGAAGGAGGGGTAGTGACAAGGAGCCTCTTCATGGTGCCCTGTGATAATTTCATGATGTTGTAGTTTTACTGTGCTTTCCTGAAACTCATCTCAATTCATCATCTTTGGCACAGCAACGTAGGAAAATCGGGGAAGCCTAACGCTTCATTCTGGGACCATTCTCCATCCTGAGCCAGTTCTTTTTCTTTCATCCTGTAGGGTTCCTATAGGAACGAAAGGCTCAGAAAGCCCAGTAGTTGAGTAAATACTTCCCAAGCATCTTCTCTGAGCTAACTCCAACTTGAGAATTGGGGATTAAAAATGAATTTATTAACTTTTTAATGCTTTGTGCAATAGATATACCTACACAAACACAGGGTGTAGATTCTCAGAGGAACAGGCTTTTCATGCAGCATAAATTTTTAAGATCACTGCTAAAGGGACTGATACACTGGATTTAAGAGAATGTATTTCTCATGTTTAAAAAAAAAACTAAAAAAAAAAAATGGACATGGTCCCTGCTGTCAAAGAGATTGGATAAATCCTTTCACCCCATTGAGCTCCAGTTCTACAAAATAGGGTTAATGATCCCTGTCTAGAGTTGCTGGATTTAGTGAATAAAATTAAAGGTTACCTAGTTAAATTTGAATTTTAGATAAATAATGAATATTTTAATGTAAGTATGTTCCATGAAATATTTGGAACATACATATACCACAAAATTATTTATTGTTTACCTGAAATTCAAATTTAACTGGGCATCTTGCCTTTTATCTGGCAACCCTAGCCCTATCCAAACTAGTTCAGGACTTTTATGGGGTATAAAAGGAATAATATGCAAATTAATAATGTATGAAAGTGTTTTACAGTTTACACAGTTCTTTGTCAGCTAGAAAGCTTCGGATTGCATGACTTTGTTGTAAAGGGATCTCTTGCAAGTCTATGATTCTGTTCTCACTGTGAAGACCCCAAGACATGCAGAGAAAAACCCAATGCTGCATCCCATGTGAACACTTTTTATTTCCAGACAGTAGATCCAAAACCAATGGCACAAGATGGTGCCTGGAGCAGCACATGTGAGAAAGCCTGGAGGGTTGGCTCATAGGAAGCTCTAAAAGGGGCCACCTAGGATGTAAACTGCATCTGCATCTTCTGACCCTGTCCTCAGAATTATAGTGCCTAGGATTCTGTCACTACTCAGACTCCACCTGGAGCATAGGGACAGGAATGGGCTGGATTCAAGGGTTTGAAACCAGTGTCCTGGCAGGGACAGGAGGGATGAGAAGTGTTTGACCTGGAGATCTGTGGACTCAGGGGACATAGGCATATGTCTCCCACCCAGCATGGGCCATGCTTTCTGGAAGGTGCCACTCCCATCCAAGGTGGCATTTTGCTTTAGTAAAGGCCCCCAAGCAGACATTCCTTTTCAGTCACCGGCCAGTTGGGGAAAGCAGAACACCAACAGCAGCAGCAATTGTTCAAAATGTGAAGGCTAAAAAATCCCTTAGAATCCCCACTCTGCCCTCCTTCCCCATCTTAGAGACAGAGAAGCTGAAGATCAGGCTGGGGAAGTGATTCACCCAAGGCCACGTAATAAGTGAGGTGCTGAACTGGGACTGGAGCCCACATCTGCTGCTTCCCAACTCAGAGTCAGATTCACTTCAGCACATCCTCTCCTGGGATTCCCTCTGTCTGGGCAGGTGCTGCCTCCCCGCCCCAAGCAGCCACTGTCCTCCAAGGCCAATAATCCAGAGGTGCTCCTGAGAAACCTTCTTTTCTCACAGAAGGGAAAGGCAGTTATTTAATAATAGTGATGATAATCTACTTGGAGACAGTACCTTATAGTTTGCAAAATACTTTTATTTATCTTACCTCCCATCAGTTCCCACCTACCTACACCCTACACCTTCTGCACTTGTGTAGTACTCTCCCACAGAGAGGAGGTGTGGCGGTTAGCGCGTGGCCTGCAGAGCCAAACTGCATGAGCTTGAAGCCCGGCTCTGCCATTATGTGTTGCATGATCTTAGGCCAGTTGCATAACAGAGGCTAACTGTGCCTCAGTTTCCTCATCTGTAAAGTGGGGATAATATCTACTTCAGAGAGGATTTATACGTGAGGATTAAATGATTAATTTGTGTTTATAACAGTACCTAGCTCATTGTTAGGGCTTAACAAATATCACTACTACTACTACCACCACCACCATTGTTATTATTTCAGAGTTCTGTTCCATGACCTCAAAGTCTTTCTCCTTCCTGTTGTTCCTTTAGGACTCAGCTCAAATTCCCCTCCCGTAGGAAGACTTCTTTGATCCTTTCCCCTCAGCAGAGTTAGATGTTCTCCAACATTTACTGCACTTACTAAGATGCATTGTATTTGCCTATTTTTCTGGTCTATCTCCCTGACTAAACTGTGACCTTCATCGCCATCTTTATCCCCAACACCACACATAGGGTCAGGCAGATGTATATGCTTAATTGATGTTTCTGGAAGGAGTGAATGAATGAATGAGTGAATGATCTCATTGATTTCCTAATCTAGGAGTTATTTTTTATTTCTGTCTTTCCTCACCCCACAACCTATCCAATAGCAAGTCTTGACAATTTCACTTTTAGAAAGCTTCGGATTGCATGCCTTTGATGTAAAGGTATCTCTTACAAGTCTATGATTCTGTTCTCACTATGGAGACCCCAAGACATGAAGAGAAAAACCCAGTGCTGCATCCCATGCATTCCCATCCTCAGAAGTAGATTCAGATTCATTAGATTCAGATTCTGAATCTGCCTCTAAGCCAGCGCAGGCTACCATCTTCTCACGCTCAGACAACTCAGCCTCCCTGCTTGTTTCTGGGCTTCCATCCCTGCTGCCCTATGATCCACCCTCATTCCCCCTGCTTAAAACTCTCTCTTGACTTCTCATTGCTCTTGGGATAAAACCCGGTCTTCTTCCTTGGCTGCAGAGCCCTGCACTGTCTAGCGCGTACCATGCTCTTCTTCACTTCATACGCTTCACTTGTCTGGTCTCTTTTCTGTTCCTTTCCCACCCGAGAGTCGTGCACTTGCTGTTCCTTCCAGGTTTTGCAGAGTTGGTTCCTTCTTTTGATCTGAATGTTGCATACTCAGAGAAGCTTTCCCCAACCACCCGGAGGGGATGTCTCCCAGTAATTCTGTGTCACAGCACCCTTTTTATCTCCTTTGTAGCATTTATCATAATCTGTAAATACGTTGGTTGTTTATCCACCTACTTGTGAATTGATGATCTCACTCACAATATTGTAAGCACCCCGAGTGTGAGGTCCCTTTTTTTTGTTGTCTTGTTCACTAGGATATCTCTAATCTGTGCTTAATACATTTGTGTTGAAGGAATGAATCCTCCTAGCAACAAAGTAGGTAGACCAGGTATTATATGTTCATTTTACAGATGACAAAACTGGAGTTTAGAGAGGTTGATTCCTGTCCTAGGTAACATAGGCCGGAAGCAGTACAGCCAGCCCCACTAGATCAGACTTCTCCCACCTGATCATTTCACCTTGAAGGGAGATAGATTCTGGGCTGGGAACCCAGTTTGACTGATTTATAATTACTAATTCTCCAACATGGGACCGGATGGCAGAGATTACAAATTCCTGCTTCTTAAAGAGGTAGTGCTGCCAGTATGTGCCTAAGGATTACATCCATTTCCAAATTCCAGACTGCACTTGGGGCACCACACACACCCAATAAACACTCCATGATCATAATAAAAGTGCAGTGATTATTTGAGAAAGGAAATCAGACCCACAGGCCTGAGAGGAGGCATGATCTATCAGGACCTCCTTCAGAGGCTGTTCTAATTTGGGCCTGATGAAATGGGAAAGATGTTTCTAATTCCTTTGCACTAATGTGGCCTAATTTGGAAGATTTTGTTATTCCTGAGGGCCCCACTGCTGCCTGAGAGCAGACCCTGATTCCTGTCATTATTTAAAACCCTGCCTTGGCCATTGATACTAGGCTGGTAGCAGGGAACCACTTCCATGATTCCAGGAGGGAAGTTCATGGAGAAGGAACCTGGTGACATAAAGAGGGAGCTGGTGACATAAAGAGAGCCCTGGACCAGAAGCCACAGGCTGGAAAGGCCCATGGGTATCCAGCCAGTTAATTTTAGGCCTCTCACTGCTCTGTAGCTGCCTCCTCTGCAGGAACACATTTGAGTCTGACAGTGGCCTGGGAGTCAGAAGGTCTGAATCTGCCCCTGGCTCTGTCATTAATTTGCAGAGTGGGATCCTGTCAAAGCCCTTTCCTTCTACGGTCCTTTATTTATCACTGTACAAGGACATGTTTGGAGGGGCTGATGTCTAAAGCATTTCCCAGCCCCATTATTTGCTATTTTATTTTTATTCTTTTTATTTTTTCATTTTTTTTTTGAGACAGAGCCTTACTCTGTTGCCCAGGCTATAGTGCTATGGCATCAGCCTAGCTCACAGCAACCTCAAATTCCTGGGCTCAAGCAATCCTACTGCCTTAGCCTCCCGAGTAGCTAGGACTACAGGCATGGGCCACCATGCCCGGCGAATTTCTTTCTATTTTTTTAGTAGAGACGGGGTCTCACTCTTGCTCAGGCTGGTCTCGAACTCCTGAGCTCAAACGATCCACCCGCCTTGGCCTCCCAGAGTGCTAGGATTACAGGCATGAGCCACCGCGCCCAGCCTATTTGCACTTTTTTTGGCTGTTTCAGGGAAACATTTGTTCCCCTAGAACTAGGTTTTCTTATCTTCCAGCCCTCAGAAGCCAGCATGAAATTGACACGGCTACCTCAAAATAGTTCAACAAAGGGCACTTTGGTCCTAAAGGGCTAAGGATTTCTCAGGAGCACCTTAGATAGAAAGAGTCAAGTGCTCACTCCTGCCAAACACTCTCAGTCCTAGAAACTGCCCTCTGACAGGTACACACTCCAATGAAGGATGCTTTTCAAGAGGGCTGAAGCCCTGGAAGTAGGGGAGTTATGACTCCTCAGAGAGTCTAGACATTATGGGCATTGAACCCCAAGGATATTGTACCCTCCTGGCCTTGACGCACTATATAAGAAGATAAGGTTTAGGAAAATCAGATATATACCAATGCCTTTTTCAGTGTTTATTATGGGGCAGGCTTTGGCTCAAAGCTTTGTATATATTGTTTTGATCTTGAGTCCTAAGAGACAAATATTATGATCCCCACTCTACAGAGTTGGAAATTGAGACACAGAGCTAAAAGTAACTTGCCCAAGATTATACAGCTAGAAAGACCAAGATTGAACCCAGCACTCTTTATTGCTAAACTATTGTCTCCCCTAATAACAATAGCAATAAAAAATAACCAAAGTTGAGGAACTGAAGTTAAGCAGTTGTGGAAATCACTCTGGACCTGAGGTCTAAATAAATGACTACAAATCTCATATCTTTAATTTATTATAATAGCTTGGCGAACTTGGGCAAGTCATTTGACCACTTTGAGTACAAGATACTGGCTTCTAAAGTGGGGATAATCACCCTTTATACTTCACAGTATAAGATTGAAAGGGACAATCTAAGTGAAGTGTTTAGAATTGATGCCTGGCACATAATAAGTATTCAGTAATAGTCACTATGATTATTATTATTACAACTGTCACCTTCTCTCCAAGGTTGTTGCCCAGCTCAAATGAGATAATGGTTGGGAAAGTTCTGTGTGTTGTGCACCTGTCAGTAATCCCCATTATTACAATTATAGCAACCTAAGGGAAAGAGTTATTTGTGAAGCTCTGACCCTATTCCTCCCCCAAATGGTTCACATTCTTTGCATGGCAGCCAATACTGACGACGAGCAGAGTGAGGGTTTGACTTGGTGCCCACTGTGAATGACGTCCTTCAATAGATCTCCAAGAACTGCAGCAAATGCTTTTCTGGGCTTATTTTAGCATCAGAGGGACTTTGAACCAGGATTTCAACATTTAGCTTCATCGTTTGGTGATGGTGCTTTGCATTTAATGTGGGCTTATAACTTAGATCTTTCTTCCCCTGATCATCTTAAGAAGAGATACCATGGGGGTAGGTCAGGGATGTTTTTGGCAGACATATCCTCAGATTAAAATGAGTTCTGCTGTTGATTATTACTGATTTTGAGAATGATATGTGCTCATTATGAAAATTTTAAATATCAATACTGCAGTCACTCAGAAAAAAGCATGTTAACATTTTAGTAATGTTATCTGTAAAATGTATTTCCTTTTGGTCTTTTATTCTATGTATACATTATCATTTAAATAATTGGGATCACAGTATAAATAGATATATAAACTATTTTTTCACTATTTTATATTGCAAGAATTTCCTTCATGAATTTCATTTTATAGATGTACAGTGTTCCAACATAGAAACCTCATAGAGCACAAAGTAATTAATCCTTTATTGTTAAATGTAGAGTTTTCTAATTTTTGTTATTGTATATAACACTCTGATGAACATTTTTGTACATAAATATTTACATCTGGTTATTTATTTCTCTTGGCTAGATTCTTAAAAGTGGAAATAATGGGTCAAACAGTATAGACAGTTGTATTATTTTACATATTAACAGTGATAGACAATAACAAGTATTACCAGTTTTTAAAAATTCTTGCTGAATCAATAGGTTAAAAAAATGGCAACTCATTGTCTCAACTTGCAAGTCTTTGATTACCTTAGTTACATATGCAGTATTTCCTGTTTCTTATTCATTTGTATTTCTCTTTCTGTGATTTGTCTGTTAGTGTCCTTTGCTGGGCAGACTTTGTTAATGGTGGCCCCAATAATCCTACAGTTGTCTGCAGAAGATGCCAAACCTTACATTTAGCCACATCTGATAGGAGGCCAGGCTCCTGCAGGATTAGAAATAGTCCATGTCAGCATTGCTGTTTCAATGAAACCAGAAAGGGGAAAGGTTTCCGTGTTTTATTGGAATCTGGGCGAGGAAGTTATTTTGCTGAGCCACATCTATTGTATTATTAGGCCTTCTTTTATTTTCTTACTCCCAAAGCTTCTCTTTTTTGTAAAGGCTGCTCTAACAGGAGGGCTGAATTTGATGCATGTTGTGTCCTTCCTTCAGGATGTGTTCACTGGCCTCGTCCTATGTGCAACACACAGTGGCCACCGAATGGACTGTGGAGTATAGAGAAGAACCTGGGTTGTGGAGTCAGGCAGATCTTGGGCAAGTCCCTTAACCTCTTGGAGGCTCGGTTTCCTTTTCTTTCAAGTGTAGGTAATAGCCTGGCCTTTGAGGAATAAATGCACTATGAATACAAAACTCCTAGAACAGTGTCTACCACATCGTAAAACTCCGCTTAGCCCAACAGACATTCTTGAGCCACTTCAGTGTATTTGACATTATGCTAGGTGTGAGTGTACAAAGAAGATCAGCCTAGGCCCTTCACAGCATCTCCTTTGCCTAGGAGAAAAGTCAGGCTGCTTATCGGCTCCAGTAAGGCCCTGTCTGAACCCTCCTATTCTATGGTCCTTCCTTAAGCCCTGTGGCTCCAGGTGTCATGTGCAGGTTGACAGCTAGCTCTCTTTAGAGCCCTAGGCCTTGGCTGCAGTTCTGGGGCAATAGAGAAAATGCCAGTCAACATTCTGCTACACAGAGTGTCACAGCTATAATTTTTATTTTCTCTTTTCTTCTTAACATTATGTTAGAAGCATTTTCCCTTATAGTTAAAGGTGTCAGATGGAGCCAGCCAACCTCGGCTTGATTTCTGGCTCTATTACTTAGTAAGTGACCATGGGCAAGTTTCTTAACCTCCCTGTGCCCTAGTTTCCTTATCTGTAAAATGCAGATAATAATGTGCTATAGACTGTATGTTTGTGTCCCCCTAAAATTGGTATGTTGAAATCCTAACCCCAAGGTGATGGTATTTGGAAGTGGAGCCTTTGGGAGGTAACTAGGTCATGAGGTTGGAGCCCTTAAGAAGGGGATTAGTGTCCTTATAAAAGACACCCCAGGGAGCTCCCTTGCCTCTCTCACCATGTGAAAACACAATAAAAAGACAGCAATCTGTGAACCAGAAAGAGGGTCCTTATCAGACACTGAATCTGCTGGTGCCTTGATCTTGGACTTCCCAGCCACCAGAACTGTGAGAAATAAATTTCTGTTGTTTAAAAGCCATCCAATTTATAGTACTTTGTTATAGCAGCTGAAATGGACTAAGACAGAATAATACCTACTTCTTACGGCTCTTAGGAATAAACAAAATAATTCATGTGTAGCTCTTAGTATAGTGTCCTAGTAAAAGCTCAATTATCTAATAATATTTGCTGTACTGTCTCCATAGCTACCTCTACAATGACTTTATATGATTAAATAGAACAGATATAATACTTTTCTTTGATGTCAGATATTTAAGGTATTTCCAATTTTTAAACATAAAGTAAAATTTTATTCCTAAGAAATCTTTTAAAGCAGAGAAACAAATTTAAGAATTAAATGTTGAGTGGATCAACATTAATATACTTAAATTATCTTTCAAAAAGATTCAACATTTTCTATACATATTACAGGCTAATTATCCCATCTTAGAAGCCCTGGCATGGGTAATCCTTGCCTGAGGCAGATAGCTGGCCTGGATCACTCCGGCAAGGTCTTCTAGTCCTTTGCTTTGTGATTCTCCTGGCAAAGAAGCTGCATCAGCTTTTCTCCTCTATTGCCAGAGAATCTCTGATACAGCACAGCTCAGGGCCAACAAAGCGTTTTTCAGATCGCATTTGGGATATCTGGTAGGGCAACTGTTAGGCCATGTCACCTGATGGGGAAGTTACTTGATGGGGTTTCTGCTCTGGTCCTTCAGCCAATAAGGCTCACGGTTAGCAATGGTATAACTTAAATAGGAGCCTGCACAGACTGAGCACTCTCCTCAGCTCAACTGAGAGAGGATTTATTGGTCCCATTTTATAGATGAAGGAAACTGAGGCTTGGAGATGTGAAAGTTTTCCTCCAAGGTCACACATTTGACAGAGTCTTGACTTAGTTCTGTCTGGCTGTAAAGACACAGGCTTCTCCCATGGGCACCACAGGATATCTTTTCAATTTAATTCAACTTAACCAGCATGAATTTGTGCTCATATGTATTGCCCCTGCTAAGCACTGAGAACAGAAAGAGCAGCTGAGGGAAGAGACAGACACATAAATCGCAAATTCTAGTATTAAGACTGACACATGCCTGTGAGAAGTAATAAAGCCATGTGGGCAGTTCAATTTATCGTGTTGTATGTATTTCTGAAAGCCATCCTTAATCCTTTTAGGAAGAGGCAGGAGAGAGGTAGATTGATAGATTAGGGCTGTAATCAATGAATAAACAAAGCGCAGTGGGGAAATGGGGAGGCAGAGATTAATTCCCACTCAGAAATCCAGGAACGTCTCTTAGAGAATGTGGCATTTTGGTTGCTGTTTGAAGGGTCAAGAGAAATCAGCAAGAGAATACAGGGAAAGGGCATGACCTGTCATCCCCTTCCCAAAGAGAAGTAAAAATAGAACCTTGGTTAGAGCTTGCTAAATATTGGTCTTGAAACCAGAACACTCACCCCCTCTTCCCACCCGCACCCCTCTCCCCGCCTTACATACATAGACCTATCAAGACAGAACCACAGATAACTACAAATGCAAAAATGCAGAAAATACACATAAAACACACACCAGCACACACATACAGATTAAGGCAAATAATATATGAAAATAGATACTAGCTCCCATACTCAATAAATTCACACAGATGCATATAATACTCATACAATCATACTCACAAAACTGGTTCTGCTTTCATACCCAAGAACATACTACTCATGCAGGTAAAGAAATGCATGCTTTCAATAACATACACAGGTTCACACACAAATCTCATCCTGCCGGGCTGGTTGGAGGCCAATGACTGATGGGAAACCATGCACAAAGGCAAACATCACGTATGGGAGGCCAGAACTGGGTTAGCGGTGAGGCTGGGATTAAGCCCCATCAGATGACAAACCCGCCCTGCCTGGCTCCCCCTGGAAGCTGCTGAGCCGAGGCAGCAGCGCCTGACCTAGCTCTAGCCTGGGCGGATGGTGCGAGGCTCCGCGTCCGGATTCCAGCTTCACGCAGGGTGTAGTGTCATACAGGGTCAAGCTCTGCTATCAGCCCCACCCCAATGCCAGCACAGGCGGGGGCTCTTGGGGTTCACAGTAGGGCTGTGGCCTGGGGCTGCTTTCTAATCCTAGGCTTGTCCTGACACAGTACACTGAAAGTAGTTAGCATTAATGAGGGTTTACCAACAGTGGGCCAGGCGCTGGGTTAAGTCCTTTACGTATATTATTTAATTCTCACAACAACTCTGTGAGGGGGTGGGGGAGCGTTGTCCTATCATCTCCATTTTAGTGGTCAAAAAACTGCGCTCGCTCGGGCCGCAAAACCACTCGGCAAAAAACAACAAGTTGAGGTTCAACACCGTCCGATCCTAGTTTTCCCGGGGTTGAGGGTAAAGTGTGCATGTGAATCTGTCTCCCCCACGGAGGACGCTTGCACCTTCGGCTCCTGAAGGGTCTCCAGACCCCGCCGTCCAGCCTGGCACAAGAGCTGGCCCAACAGGCACCCAGCAGGTGCCTGCTGAGTGCTTAGAGTCTTGGTTCAGGGAAGCCCCCAGCAAGGGCCTCAGTTTCCACATCTCTGAAATAGGAATGGAAGCAAAGACCTCACAGGGCTGAGGCCGGGCTCTCTCAAACAGCAGGGGGAATGCTGAGCTCTACATCCGCGCTGCTGCCGCCCTCGCCCATCGCGGGGCTCCAGCCCAGTCCCCACCCGAGCCCGGCGCGGCGGCGGCGCCCTATTGTTAAGGAGGGCGGGGACGCTCCCGAGAGCGGGTTTCCCGCCCCGGGTCGCGCTTACAGCCCCGTAGAGCAGATGACTTGGCCCGGCTTCGACCGCTCGGGGCGCGTCCTTTGTCTGCTCCGCAGCGCCGGGTGCCCGAGGCCCTCACCCCGCTCCTTGGGTAGACAAAGCCGGGGCCGCCGCGAGCCCGGCGGGCTGGAGCTGGGCTCTCGCCACCCACCTCCCGCCTTACGCACCGCCCCCTCCCCTGGACGTCCTATGATTGGCCAGCGGGGCCACAAAGAGGCCGGGAAGCGGGCGGATCACGTGGGCTGGCGTGGTCTCCCATTGGTCAGGCCAGGCTGCCAATCGAGGAGGGCGGGCTGTCCGCGCTCGGTCCGGTCTCTCCCTCCGCGCTGGGGCCCGCCCGCGGGGCCGGCCGCCTGTCAGAGGGAGGTGGCGATGGTGATCCCGGTGTCGGCGGCGGCGGCGGCGGCTTCCTCGGTCGGATTGCAGCGGGGAGAAGATGACTGACCAACCGACTGGCTGAATGAATGAATGGCGGAGCCGAGCGCGCCATGAGGAGCCTGCGGAGCCTGGGCGGCCTCGCCCTGTTGTGCTGCGCCGCCGCCGCCGCTGCCTCAGCCGTCTCGGCGGAGAATGTCACCGGTGGCGGCGGGGCCGCGGGGCAGGTGGACGCGTCGCCGGGCCCCGGGCTGCGGGGCGAACCCAGTTATACTTTCCCTAAGGCGACGGCCCCCACAGCCCAGGCCCGGAGGACGGGACCCCCGCGCACTACCGTCCGCCGACCCCTGGCTGCGAGCTCTTCAACCCAGTCCCCGGAGACCACCCCTCTTCGGGAGACAGCCGGACCTGCTTCGACCACCTTTCAGGTGCCGCTCGGCCTCTCGCCGACCACCCCTCCCGCGGTGGAACGCACTTCGGCCACCCCTCCGGCGCCGACCACCCTGTCGACGACCACTGGCCCGGCGCCGACCACCTCTGTAGCCACCACCGTTCCGGCACCCACCACTCCCCGGACCCCGACCCCCGTTCTTCCCAGCAGCAGCAGCAGCAGCGTCCCGCCCACCCCGCCTGCCACCAAGGCTCCCTCTCCGCCTCCCCCAGGTGAGTCCCAGCGCTTCCGCACTGGCAGGACCCTGCCCAGCGGCTGCCCATCCTTGCCCCAGCCCCTGCCATTCAGGGTTGGGCTCTTGGCTGTAACTGATCATTTGTTGCCCCAAAGGCTCCCCAGATTTCGGCTCCCAAGGGGAGGTCCAAGCTCCAGCTAGCGTCCCCCGCCCCCGTTTCTAATCTGGAAAGTCTTTTGTCCCCCCTGGGCTGTGCTCCCTCGGGAGGGGGTGGATGCTGTGTGGAAGATACCGCATCTCTTTCCAAACAGGGCTCTCTGGCCTTTGTCGGAGACCCGGAATGGGCACAAACTTTTGGCTTGGTTTGGCTCACACAGCCACTTTGCCTGGTTATTTGGGGAAGTTTGAAAGCCAGCATAGTACCTCCTTCAACCAGTGGGTCAAAGCTGAATATAAGGGATTCCTCCCAGAGCTCCAGTTTCCTTGTTCATTTTTTCTTGTTTATGTAAATATCAGATGTGTGTGTGACAGGTGAAAGAGATATTGAGAGGATTTTGCTTACAAACTGTAGTACGGACCACCTGAGGCTAAAAAATTAAAGTAAAAAAAGGCGTTGTGATCCATGTTTTCCCTGCAAATAAGTGGATTCAGTAGGTCATTTGAGACAGGTGTGTATCTAGGTTGAGCACATGTGTAAATTAGGTTAAATCCCTTCCTTGCACTAGTTTTTCTTCCTCAATTACAAGGTCAATATGTTTGGACAAATACACAGTTTAGGCAAGGATGCCCATTTTTGTCTCCTTAAGCTGTAATGTTCAATTTTGCTGATGCTGATAAATGTCAATTTCTGTGTGAGTCCGTGTAGAAAATAAGGTTCTTCCTACTGGTTGAAGTCTTAAAGCAAAGTTAGAGACAGCTGCTATTTTTTCCCTCTTTTGAATCTAGAGTGGGCCTGGAACTAAACAAATAAAACCTGTCATGTCAAGATGTTAGGCAAGAGTTTTTGAGTTCTTTTGCTTTGAGTCTGGGTGGAGATTTGTCCAAACCATTTGTCTAGCTGGGCCTCTGACCTAAATCTTAGGCTCAGTAATTTACTGTGGAATCAGGTATGGACTTTGGACTATAATCGAGTTTGTAGACAATTTTCTCACATGGTTATTTATGAGCCTTAATACAGTCTTGAATCTGGGGTTGGTGCTTGGCAATGACATAAGTAGGAATGCAGATTATTCACCCAAAAGCCAAGTTTGCATCTCTTCCAACTTGGAGTGTACTAACTAGCTAGGTTTTACTTGTAACCCTTTTTGGCCTTCATTTAGAGAGATTGACGTATAACTGATAGACAAGCATAGTGGCTGAGAGTATGGACTCTGGAGTTTAATCTTAGGTTTCAATCAGAGCTCTGCCCCTTATTAGCTGTGTAAGCTTGGGCAGCTAGCTCACCTAACCTCTCTGGCCTCAGTTTCTTCACCTGTGAAATGAAGTGAATAAGAGTACTTACCTCACTGGATTGCTGTGACGATTAAATAAATCAATACATTTATAATAGTTCCTGGTGCAGAAGAAGCATGGTGTGTGTTAGCTATGCTGATGGCCAGGCCTAGGCCCCAACCCCTTTTATTTTATGGATAGAAAGCATTTGAGAAAACTAGTAGGGATTTGTGATTTTTACTTGTTTCAGTAAAATGTAATAGAAAAAGGATGAATTCGATTTTCTGGAATTGTAAGCACACGGTAGCACTTAAGTAGCAAGATCACTTACTTTGGTTAGTATCTAAGTCTGTATAATTGATGTTATTTTACTTTTATTATTTTTGCATTGTTATTTTTAAACCACAAAGGTAACTCTTACTGGCAAAAATATGTGAACAACCAGAAGTCTACAAGGGAAAAAGTGAAAGTCACTCCTTCCCTGCCTCCTAGTTCCAGTCAGTCCCTAGAGGTTACTACTTTGGCAGTTTGTCGGATCTTTTTCAAACATTTTGCTGGGCATATATGAACATACACACAGGGTATTTTAAAATAGATTTTAAAAAATCAAAACAGAATAATTCCATACATATTGTTTTGCAACTTGTGGTATCCATTTAATTATGTATCATGGAATTTTTTTTTTTAATGTCAGTACCTAGAATCTACCTTATTCTTTTTTTTTTTTTTTTTTTGAGACAGAGTCTCACTCTGTTGCCCGGGCTAGAGTGCCGTGGTGTCAACCTAGCTCACAGCAACCTCAAACTCCTGGGCTGAAGTGATCCTTCTGTCTCAGCCTCCCAAGTAGCTGGGACTACAGGCATGTGCCACCATGGCCAGCTAATTTTTTCT
>CAUYRT010102290.1:0-31647 GCA_963574885.1 Lepilemur ruficaudatus
AGTAGGTTTTTGAATGTAACAAGATAAGTCAACTTGAGTTGTAATATATTTTGGGGAATCAGCTCACTACAAATTGTGACTGTAAACATTGTACTGTAAATGTTTTGTAGTTTTCCCCCAATAAAATTTTTGGAAAAAAAAGAAAAAAAAAAAAGATTTCTGGGAAAGGGGTGGAGAGTTCCTTTAGAACAGAAGTCCCTCCCCTTTCTAAACCACAGAGAGCAACTTCCTGGAGTTGCCATGGCATTTGTAAACTGTCAAGGCCCTAGTTTCTTTTAGCATACTTATGCATTCTATCTAGCATATACTTAACAGTGAGATTAACCTGAGGTGATTTTTGTGACCATCTGAGTTCTAGCTAGTTTGGGCTGGTTTCTCCCCCCGGCTGTCTCCTGTTTTATCAGAGACCTTGGTTCGAGTCTCAGGACTCCTTATCAAGCAGAACCTGTTGTTTCCCTATCTTGTTACCGTATTCATGTATTACTCTGCTTTTTAAAAAATGTAATAAATTTCCCCTAGAAACTTCTTGCTTAAGAGCTAGATTTAAGAGATGTGAGAACTTTCCTATATAAACTGAATCCTACAGGAGAAACTCTGTAACCTTCAAGTGAATGGAAAATTTGTTATGTTTTCCTTGTGATGTGAAAGTTTGATTTCTCTCTTAAAATTCACTATAAATAAAGAAGTGGTTCATATTCTCAGAGAATCCAATTAAGACCTGATAAATGTAAAAATTTTAAGTTTACTGAATACATTGTGAGTTATAAAAATCCCGAATTTGAAAGAATTTATTTATAAAATTTGATACTTAAGAGATCTGCTGCTATTTACAATATAAGGAATTGACATGAACACATTCCACTGAAGAATGTCTATGTACTCTACAACAAAAGGAAAGCAGAAGACAAACACTAATAAATAGTCACATAAAACAATAATTAGCCTAGACTAGGAATAGAAAATACAAATTTTTCAGGTCGCCAATTCTTTCCAAGCATGGCAGATATCACAAATCTAATATAATACTCTTTCCAGTAAACAAGGGAAAACCTCAAAATCCTTCTCAACATAGTATTCATCAGCCTCCAAAACTGATTAAATTCTGCAATGAGAATATTGCAGTAATTAACCATGAAGGATACCTCTCTTCATGACAAAGCCTTATGGTTATTCAGCCAGTAGGACCTGAAAATTCTGATGGATATTCCAAGAGTAAGGGAAGCCAAACGACTATCTGGAGACTTTTCAACAACTACCTAAAAGGTTAGTTGTCAGCTTAGGACATTTTTGTTTAATATAGAGTTCTAGGCATCTCTGGATAAAAAGTCACTGAGCCCTGGTATCTACTTTACCAGATAGATTTCAGAGTGTTTACTGGCCCACACTCTGTTTTAGAAGAGAATGGTGGGTTTGTTTATTTTTATTTTATTTTATTTTATTTTTTGAGACAGGATCTGGCTCTTGCTCAGGCTGGTCTTAACTCCTGAGCTCAAGCGATCCTCCCGCCTTGGCCTCCCAGAGTGCTAGGATTACAGGCGTGAGCCACACACCCAGCCCCACATACTCTTTTAAAGAAAGCTCCTTCTTCTCTTCACTAATCCCCACATCCATCTGTCTAAAGCATCCAGCACATTACCCCATCTCTCTAAATTCAGCTAATTGGACTAGGACAGGAACTCTTGGCCTTAAAGCAACCAATCAACAGGAATGTCATCAACTAATGATTTGTGGCCTACCTTTCAAAAATAACCCATTCAGATTTTCTCAGGAATTTCAACTGGAGACAGAGAACAAATTTGCAAATGAATGTGGATACGGGACCTAGAAGGTCGTGTAGACCAGTAGTGAGGACCAGCAGTTTGGGGCCCTATGCAAAATGAATAATCAAAAGAAGCCTGTTGAGAAAGAGGAAGAGATTACGGTACTCTGAGAGATGAAGACAGTTAACCTTAGCTCCTGCTTTTAGCTTTCCAGTCTGGTCCCTGTGAAGCTCAGGTATGCTTTCATTCATGCCTGTGGATATCCTCAAAACTCTCTATCATATCTGTTAATAAATAAATAAATAAATAAATAAAAAGGCGGCAGCAGCAGCAGGAGGAGGAGGAGGTGGATGAGGAGGAGGACAGGGAGAAGGAACAAAAAAAAGGAAGGGAGGGAGGAAGGAAAATCTCCTTATTGCTTAAGCAAGTTAAGTTAAACAACCAAAGGAACCCAATTAAAACAATTACTTGGAGATTGTGCCTCTTGAGTAATAATCCCGTGAGCCCCATTGTGGGATACTGCCTATAAGGTACACTGTACAACTCCAACCAAGATAATTAAAATCAGCCAATTACTGACTTTAAATAGAAGTTAAGGAACTTTATTGGTTGAATTAACTGCATTAAAGACAGCAATACTCAGCTTTTAATATATTTTTAAGCAACAAAATGTACCTCTAAAAATACCCATCCTCTTGCATAAAAGGCAAGAAATCAGTAATGGAACACACATGAGCATTTGAGTTAAACCTTTTCTCCTTTCTTTTTTATTTTTTTACTTTTTTAATTTAATTTTATTTTTTTTTAGCAAGGCAAACTCTCAGAGAACAACCTTATTCATTTTTTTCTTTAGACCCTGAAAGGGATGGGTGAAAAAAATAGCTCTGGAAGTGGACTTGCAGCGATTAGCTAGTAGGCTTAGCTATGGGAACAAAAAGCGACTTCAGTCCATAGGTTTGAGAGCTCTAATAAAGAATCTGTAATCTGGTGTCCTAAAGACTAACTCTGGTTATGCTCACAAAATATGTTTAATGTGAATAAATTTGCAATCAAGAGATTTTACCTCTTAAAATATCAGGATTTTAGTTCTCCTGGAAAACTAGGAAATCTGGAAACATAATGCCCATGTTCCCACTTGGGAGAAGCATTCTGTGGTAAACCAGTCTTCCCCTCTCCATAGCATATTGCACAAGACCTAACTCTTCTCTCATTGCTCCTGATTCCTTTGGGATATGAGTTATCAATCTCTGCTTTATTGATAAAGCTCTTCCAATTTACAAACTTGCACATCCAACTTGTGAGTGGCTTGGGTAGGATAAGTTCTGACATCAGCAACATACTGCACCTAGACCAAAAAACCAATGACCTGGTCCTTCACCCTGTATCCAGCTCACCAGTGCAGACTTCCCTCCTCCCAAGGACAAGTTCCCTTCAATCCCTCATTTCTTTTTCCTATAATATGATCCCACTAGGAACCACTCCAATCTATCAAAGAAGAATAAAGAAAAGGGAATCAGGTCCCCAGATCTATTCTCCTGTGCATCTAGGTAAATTTACAGATGCATGGTAACAGATAATTAGAAGGGAGTTATGTCACTTGCCAATAGTGTCTGAAACCAAGAAAAAAAAGTTTTTCAAGAAATGTCTGAATTTACGCAATTTTCATGTTTACTGGCAGCCTTAAATTCATGATGTAGCTAAAATAAAATCTGTGTCATGGTTATTTCTTCTGTTATAAAATTACAAGTGATTCAGTACAATAAAAGTTATATTTAACCCAAAGCAAGTTACCAAGCTTAAGCAATAATGGAGAGAAAGCTATGGTAAAGATATATCTAATATCCTAATTACCTCACTAGAAAAAACACTAAACTTAGTATATTATCATAGTAAAACATGTTGGAATATAAGAATACTAAATGCTTACATTCTCTCTCAGAAAAAATACATTAAGAAGAATTAATATATCTCTATTAAAAAATCAATCATAATAAATATAATAAGAAAAACATAAATAACCATTGACTATCAGCAGTCAGGCATATCAACCTAACAGAACACATATCCACCTTGACGTTATATTCCTATCCACTACTCTTTGCCTGGGTTTCAAATCCAAATAAGCATGGGGGTTGCTATAGTGACAATATGCCACTTCTGGAACCTGGAGCTTAGTACTACTAGGTACTTAAGAGCTTCAAAACGTCAGTACTTCCTCCTACACTATGAATCATACCTCAGATTTTATAACTTCACAAAATATGATTTCATTCTGTCCTTGAACGACAATTTTCTTACTTTAGCAGTATATGTTGAAATAATATAACTCACCTAACATGCTAAATATACATACTCAATAAATATTTGATTAAAGATGTTGGCTTGATAACATAGACAAATTTTTTGCCACCATTGCAATTTACTGTTTTATTATTGTAACTGGGCAAGACCATATCTTACTAATTCATGTCTTAGCTATGGTTAAATAACAGTATTCCTTCCATCCTTCATTTACTAAGTAAAAAAATTCAAAAATAACATTCAGAAGCAGAATGTTATGGCAGATTGATATATTTTTATTTTCTTCAGGAATCATTCCTAATAATTAAAGACTATTTATTAACAGTGTCCAGGGAAAAGATACTTTGTTGCTAGTAAAATGTGAAGGAAAAAATACCAATCTTGAATCAATCAGAGTGTATTTCCAGATCATCAAAAAGTCAGAGAACTGGAAATCCTATTACATTGCTGATGGCAATGGAAAATGATGCAGCCACTTTGGAGTTTTTTTTCCCATTTATTTTTTATTTGTATATACTCATGAGGTAAAAGTCCAATTCTGCTACATTGATATATTGCATTGTGGTGAAGTCAGGACCCTCAGTGCATACATCACTGAATCAACACACATTGTATCCACCAAGCATCCTCCCATCATCCACCCCACACACACCCCCAATTCCCTGAAGTCTCCATTGTGCATCATTCCACACTCTGCTTCCATCTGTACATGTTATTTAGCCCCCACTTAAAAGTGAGAACATGCAGTATTTGTCTTTCGGTGTCTGAGTTGTTTCACTTTAAGATGAAGGCCTCCAGTATCATCCATGTTGCTGCAATACGATTTCATTCTTTTTTACAGCTGAAGACTATTCCATTGTGTATATATATACCACATTTTCTTTATCCAGTCCTCTGTTGATGGGCACTTAGGTTGATTCCATATCTTTGCTACTGTGAATAGTGCTGTAGGTGTATTTTTGATATATTGATTTCTTTTCCTTTGGGTAAATACCTAGAAGTGGGATTGCTGGGTAGTTCTATTTTTAGTTCTTTGAGAAATCTCCATACTGTTTCCCATAGAGATTGCACTAATTTACATTCCAACAGTGTATGAGTTCCCTTTTCTCTGTATCCTCACCATCTGTTATTTTTTGCCTTAATAGTAGCTATTCTGATTGGTGTAAGATATTATCTCACTGCCGTTTTAATTTGCATTTCTCTTCTGTATTAGTGATTTAAACATTTTTTCATATGCTTTTTGGCCATTTGTCTTCTTTTGAAAAATGTCCATTCATGTCCTTAGCCCCCTTTTTAATGGGTTTTGTTGCTGTTGAGTTCCTTGTAAATTCTAGACATTAGGCTGTTGTCAGATGTAGTTTACATACTTTCTCCTATTTTGCAAGTTGTCTGTTTACTGTGTTGATTATTTCTTTTGCTGGATGCAGCCACTTTGGGAAATAGTTTCAGTTTCTCCAAAAGTCATATATACATAGAACTACCATACAACTGATCACTTTCATTCCTAGGTATCTACCTAGGAGAAATTAAAACATACGCCCACACAAAGATTTGCACATGAATATTCGTAGCAGCATTATTCATAATAGCCCCAAATTATAAGCAATCTAACTGTCTACAACTGGTGAATGGGTAATGTTTTCTCCAACAGAACCCCAGATGAAGTCACCCCAAAAGTGGTAGCAGGGGAGTTTTCACAAGGGAGTTCCCCAAATCACCTAAGATAGGGTGGGCTGGGATTCCAAAGAAAGCAGCACTGAACTCCAGGCCAAAGCATTTATTAGTGGAACTTACTTACAGAGGGCTGCTGCCATCCTCACAATAGACAGCAAGAGAAAAGGGATGCTCTGACGTATGTCCGCAGTGAGGGGGTCAGGATATATGAGGGCTTAAGGAATTTGGCTCAGGGATAGGATCAGTTTCTTTCAGTGTTTTGGGCAAAAACCTAGATACCTTCATCAGTGCCTAGGAATGTTTAAGGCCCCAGTTTAGGTTCAAGCCTGCTGGGGAAAACCTGTAACTGGGTATGTCACAGAACAGTCAAGGTAGTCTGTGAATTTTTGTCAGGACACAGTAAGAAAGCAGGGGAACTAGGGGACCCTACAGATAGACCAAAACAATAAGAAAAGATATCCATATAGTAAAATACTACTCAGCAACAAAAAGGAGTGAATAAATGACACATAGCATGTCATGGATGAACATCAAAAACATTACACTCAGTGAAAGAAGACACAAGAGATCATACATAGCATGATTCCATTTATGCGAAATGTCCAGAAAGGGTAAATTTATAGAGACAGAAAGTACACTAGTAGTTGCTGGGGAGTGGGAGTGGGGATTAGCTATAAATGAGCATGAGAAATCTCATTTGAGGTATGAAAATGTTCTAAAACTGATTTACCGTGATGGTTGGACCATTTGATAAAATTACTAGAAATCACTGAATTATATATTTGAAATGGGTTAGTTTTATTACAAGTAAAAATAAAAGAGTGTTTTTTTAAGAGCCAGAAGACATTAGAGCTGCAGGGATCCTTGCCAACCCTCTACTTGTGTAGATGAAGAAAATAAATACTAAAGAGGTTAAGCAACTTGTTTAAAGATCACTCACCTAGATCATGGCAAAACTGAAAAAGAAAAATCCAGGCTTTTATCCTCTCACTCAGTCCAGTTTTATTTCTACTAAAACTGCTCAAGGAATTTTAGAAAACTATTAATATAATAATAAATAGAAAAAAATTATTCAAGAGGTGTTCTAGAAGCTTCAAAATTTGAAAGTCAAGAAGAATGACCAATTAAAACTTATAAAAATTAATAAATAATACATAATATTCAGAAAATGTAAAAGCTAGAGTAGTTCATTTGTCACCCTTTGAGGCCCTATAACTTGCTTTAAAAACCAGTAATGATAAAAAAGAACTAAGCATTTTTTTCTTCCTAATAGGAACTGTGCTTCAGGGTAATTAAAGTCCCTAGTTCATGAAAAAAAGCAACTACTCTACAGAAAAATGCAAATTAATAAATGTAAATGGAATGAAAAAATTAGAAATTATTTTACAATCTCTAATAAAATTACGATTCAGGCAAGAATTATAAATTGTTGTTAAAGCCATTAAGTTCGTTGATGGGATAGTTGGACATATGTAGGAAACCAAAATAACACCTCACAAATTGAGCAAATAAATAAATAAAATAAAATGTAACACAGAACCTTACCTGGAGGGAGATAAAGCTGTCACCAACCTAATCCAGGAGTCATTTTTTAAAAAATTACTGATGGTAGTTCAAGCAGATATTGTAATTCAATGTTAAATATTCAATATTACTGGTGATAAAATTGTGTTTAAAATTCTTAACATTAGCTTGATCAATCCTTTAGCAATTATGTCCACATTTATAAGAAATACAGGGACTAGAAGAGTAAACTAAACACCAAGAGAAAGTAGTCAAACAAATACAGACGGTGAAATACTCTACAGGACAATTAACCTGGTCTCACTTAAGAGTATTAAAAAAAATTGTGGGGATGATCTATTGAAAACTAAAAGATTAATCTTTTAATTTTTAGATTAAAAGAGATTTGAAATACATAACCAAATACAAGTGTGGTCCTTAACTGGATCCTGGTTCGGACAAAGCAGCAGTAAAGAACATTTGAGAGATAGCTGGATAAATCTGAACATGTAATATGAAATAATGTCAACTAATGGGAAAAGAAAATCAAGCTTTTAAGGAATTAAAGTTAGTTTTATTTAGTACTCTTACTGAGGACTATAGCCTGAGGCCTATTTCAGAGAGGTTCTATCAGACTCTTCCAGCAACAGTTATTTCATCCCACTGCTTATATACAGATGGTGGGGGTTCAGCATGCACCTTGCTCAGAAGTTACATTAAAGAAGAATCACATCAAGGTTTGGGTGTAAGAGTACATCTGGTTATAGATTACAGAAGCATAATCGCTAACCTCATCAGACAGTATCTTACGCATAGGAAAAGAGAAAGACTAAAGTCATCTTTTAAGGAACATAGCACTCAGGCAAGAGACATGGGGGTGGGAGGGAGGATGTACGAGTCTACTTTGTTTTGTGTTCGAAGTATCTTTCTGGAGCTACTAGTGCTCACAGAGTCCAGGGTTTTGTAAAATTATGTTGGCAAGCAGAAACATGCAAACATGGCTTCTTATGTTTGCTACTTGACGTCACAATAATATTCAAGAAATTATTTGTTTGGTGTGATGACATTATTTTTGTTATACAGGAATATGCTTTTATGGAGATGCACATGAAAGTACCTATAAGTGGAAGATCTAGATGTCTATGGCTCACTTCAAAACACTTCAATAAGTTTAAGAAATTATTAATAAAAAATTAAAATCTACGTCTCAACTTCCTAATTCACTGCTGTTGCCACTATATGCTCATTAAATATTAATCACATAGAACTCTTGTAGACAAGGGTTCAGAGACGTGACCTACCACGGCTGATATACATATATATATATACATATTTTAATTTTTTTACAGGTACTGAGCTGACGAGAACTCAGAGGTAACATGGTAACATAATATTGCTGGCAACCTGATACGTGCAAGGCACCAAAAGGCACCAAAGAAACATGAACGCAGACCTTTGCCTTCAAAGGGTTAAAAACATCTAATAGAGTTTCCTGACCTTTACAAGAGAACAATTTTGTCCCCAAATCGTAGCTAAGGCTTTGAAGTGGCAGCCCCCCTAAATCAATCTTCAATTATTACATAAAATCTGACTTTCTGATTTCACCACCTCTTACAACCAGAGTTAACTACTTCACAGGTTGTGTGGAAGTTAAGGGACACTGTTTCAAAACTCCCTCTCAAGTTAGGGGCGCCATGCTGGAAAAAAAAAAAAAAACAACACCTCATCAACTTCTTTTCAACGAGGGTCTTTAAATCTCAGTACCGGGAACTCAGACCCTTCCTCAAGCCTTGGTAAAAAGTCTGATAATCAACCAGCAAAATTTAAGACTCGTTTATCAACTTTTTTCTCTCCCTCTAAACCAAAGGGGGCGCTGTCCTCACTCTTTCCACACACCGGGATGTGCGCTAAGTGCCTGTGCGCGGTCCGACCAAGGGGGCAGGTCCGCTCGCCTCTGACAGGCCGCTCGGCCGCCCCGCCCCGCGCCTCTCCTCTGCCGACACGCCCGTCAGGGTCAGCGCCTGAGTGGAGCAAGCCCAGAAATTCCTCACCATACTCTGGGCAGGTGGCACAGCTGAGGAGGATTCGGCATACTGCACTTTGGCTCAGAGTCCTCAGCCCAGCAACCGAGAAACATTTTACAAAGAAGCGTCACAACGTCTCGCACTAAGCCAGACTTCCGCCACTTATACCTACTGGGCGCCCAACTTACCCGATTCACCGACCTCCCCGGCGAGGTAGCCTTTGCAGCCGAAAGGCTTAGCGGGTGTCGAGTGCGGGCTCCGCGCCCGCCCCTCGCGCCCGCCCCTCGCGCCCGCCCCGCCCCTTGCGCCCGCGCCTTGCTCCGGCCCAGGGCCCCCTCCCGGCACGCGTGCGTCAGGGATCACGTGCCGCGTCTCCCTTTCCTACCGGCTACCAGGCGCTCCCCTCTTCCGGAAGTCGCGCCGGTCCGCGCCGGGCTCCTCCCACTACCCGCGACGTCAAACTCAGCTCCTACCACTTTTCTGTCTCCGCCAACACGCGCGGGGAGGCTGCCGTTCCCTTACAACATGCCCTGTCGCTTCCGGGCACCTGAACAATACAAGCGAGGGTTTTGAAGTCACTGAGTGTGCAGGCCTCAGCGCACGTGAGTAGAGTTTAAGAGGACAGAGGTGGCCCTCTGCACGCCACCCCGGCAGCGGCCTTTCCCCCTCTCCACAACTTCTGCGCCACTTGGTTCCGTCGAGACCCACGACGGTCCCCCCCCTTCTTCCTTGTCATTGATGTTGTTGTTCTTGTCAGTGCCGCAGCCCCGACCGCGGGGAGCTCGAACCCGAGCCGGGGCCGCCCGGGTGGCGCGGTGGCGGCGGCAGCGGCTGCGACTGCGGCAGCTGCGACGGCTGCGGGGGCTGCTCCGGGGACTGCGGGGGCGGCCGGGAGCCGGCAGCCGGCGGCGGAGCCGAATGGCTCTGTGCGGGCAGGCGGCGGGCGCCGCGTCGCTGCCCAGCGAGCTGATCGTGCACATCTTCTCCTTTTTGCCCGCGCCTGACCGGCTGCGGGCCTCGGCCTCCTGCTCGCACTGGCGCGAGTGCCTCTTCTATCCGGCCCTCTGGCCCCAACTTCGCATCTGCCTCCGCGTCTCGCCCGCTGAGCAGCCTCGGCTCGAATTCCTCATGCGCAAGTGCGGCTGGTTCGTGCGAGAGCTGCGCGTTGAGTTTGCCGCCGAGAACTACCTCAGCGGCGGCGGCGGCCCCGGCGACGGAGGTGGCGCGGACGGCGGGACTGGCGGGGAAGAAGTTGAGGCCCTGCAGCTCTCAACCCGTTGGCTGGAAGTGCTGCGCACCTACTTGGAGCTGGTGCTGTGCGTGCTGGTCAGCATCCGGAACAACAGGTAGGCTTGCCGTGGGCTCCGCCCCCGCCCCGCGACGCAGTGTCGCCTCCTTACCCAAACCCCGAAATAGAATCTGTGCGGACGCGCCCGACCAGCTTCAGCGTTACCTTCTTCAGTGACTGGGGGTGTCAGTTCTAACTGGTCGATTTCCTTGGGCGGGAGGGCATAACAGGGCTCATCATAATAGTTTGTGAACAGTGATAACTGTGTTTATCAGACACCCCTCCTGGCGCCGCCCAGGCACTGTCTCATTCATCCTCTTGGTGGCCGTGGGATGCCGCTGACAGGTGCCGTCATTCTTCATTTTATAGATGAGTGTTGAGGCTTGGAGGGTGAGGCATATGGGTGAGTCTTGGGAGAAACAGAACAGAACAAATATAACCCAGGTTTTCTGACTCTGTCCATTAGAAATAGGTAATTTATGGTGTCTCATACTTTTTTTCTCCCTAAAAAAAAATCTTTAACAGCCATTTTCTTACCGGGAATAGTTTTGATTAACTAGACCAGGCCCCAAAAGTAGGAGTGTTTGTTAAAGGGATTGAGGAAGAAGTCGATCTTCATGGTTGAAAGCTCCTCCCCCTGCACCTCCAGACTCAATTTGCCCCCACTCATTCACCTGAAAGTAACACAGTACAGCTGTGGAGAGGAAGGTTAGCAAGGGAGTCGACCATTGTCTGCAAAAGGTAAGCATGTAACTATTCTGGTTTTGCATCAGGACTTCACTGCAGTTCTGCAGCTAATTTCCTGTGTTCTGACCCAGTATCCTGGCCATCATTTTCCTTTATTTCTCCATTGCCCTCTCCAAAACCCTGTTGATTTAGATGTTTTGTGTCTGGATAGTCTAACGAACCTTCCAACAAAACTCTTGAGTTGGAAGACAGTTCAAAAGTTCAAAAAAGAAGCAACTTACATAGTAATGATAATTTAGCAGTTGATACAAGTACTTTTCGCATTCCTTATCTTTGAGCCTCTCAGTGACCCTGTGAGGCAGGATGATGATTATTCTTGTTTTATAGAAAGGAAGCTAATGCTTAATAGGGTCAAGTAATTTGCACATTGTCATACAACATTCTTTTTCGCCAAGAGCAGCATCCTTCCTTTTGCAATAAATAAACTGCCAGCATTAAGTTGAACAAGATTGAGAACAGTCCTTGATTTAATGCTAGGATATACCCTTAATCTGTGTCTGAATCAGAAGATCAAGAGGTAAGCATATAGCTCCAAGTTGTATCTGGAGCATGACTCCATTATTCCAATGGCCTGGGTTATTCCCGCAGCTTTTCACATCAAGACATTCCATTTCCTTACTTTGATTTTATCTGGCAAGGGAAGCTGTTGAGGCTAAACATTGGTTTTGACCAGGTTGGAGACTCTGTCAGAGTTGAATGTATGCTAGAGGACCAACTGACCTGGAAGGTGCAAAGATTCAGAGTCAGTGAGCACTTCTGATGAAACTACGATTGGGGGTGAATTCAGTGGATAAGTACCAATTAGGTTTTTCTGTTCTGATATCAGATGGTGCTTCTGTGCAAAATTGTGGGCATTTCGTTCAAGGAAAAGTAAGCCTTGAGCAGTGCCTAGTTTTTTTAAGGTATTTTAATAACTAGTTGGTTGGTTTGTTGGAGGGAGAGAATGAAGGAGGGAAGGAAAGAGGGAATGATGGATGGATAGATAACATATAGGCAGAATGGAGATATATCACAACTTCCCTTTGTAGTTTAATTCTCTCATTCTCTTCGTCACCCCTACGACTTTTATTAGCATCCCAGTCTTCCTGTCTGTAAGGCCACCTATGCCTGCCCTTCTGGGTCAGCCATAACTTCTATACAAATACATCAGACTGTTGTCCCTCATGTTAAGGTTTGCTTGTCATTAGCTGTAGGTAGGGTGCTGCATGTTGTGCTGCTTTGGTGTCATATTCATTGTGTATGTCTGAAGTTAAAGTGTAGTGTAATTGCAGGTCTTATTTGTACTAATGATGTTTCAAAGGGTTTTTTTAGAATATATGTTTGGAAATAAGTTTATCTCACCTTTATTTCTGAAAATGTCTTGAGATGCTCTGATGTAATATTGGAAGTATTAATTGAATGTTAATAGAAATGGGACTAGTTTCCTTTATAGTTGAACAAATTTGAAAGTGTTTTAAACCAAGTTGTTTATTCAGTAATTCTGGTAAAGCCTATTATTCTTCCCGTAATCACTTCAACTGCAGATTTCAGGTTCAATGAAGACGTAAAACTTAGTGTATAACAATTTCATTTAGTGTCTTTTATGTTGTTTTTCAAATCATAAAATTTAGTAACTAGTGAAAAAATGAGCATTTGACATTGTTATTTACATTTCCAAGTTAAATTTATAAAAGTGGTTTTGCTTTATGATTTCTGCCTTTCTGTAAGTATAAAAGAGAGGTATGAATCACACCAGATCATAAATAGTCTGCTTCCAGGCTTTGTGCTGAATTCCTTTGTACAATTTATACAATTCAGACTGTTGTTTTGTTTTGTTCCAGTTATTTTCATGTCCCTGAGGAAAGGAGCTAAAAATATAACCTTGAATTGTGGGAACTTTTCAAAGGTTCTGATCTTCAAAGAGGATAATTGGTATTTTATTTTGCTTAATTCCTGAGTTACATATGCACATGTAGTCTCAGAGTGATTATAGGTGCCATATTGATATCTTAGTCGTTAGGAACAACTAATGAGAATCAAGAAGGTGCAGAAGTGCCTCTCAGAGGGTAAAACACAAGCCTTCAGGTTTCAGAAATCCCTTCTGTACAGAGGAGCCAATTACCTCCCTTCTTGATGAATAGTAAGAACAGAAATGCAGGAAGTACCCCTTCAACCATATTATGGTTAAATAGGGTGAATTTTTCCTACAGTTGTTCTATGAGAAATTGTACCTGTAAGTGCAAAACAACAAATCTAGAAATGCATTTTTCACATTTAATCTGATCATCGAGTACTGCCTATTAAAATGCTGTATTTCATGCTCCTTCAGAAAAATTAGAGTTCATTGACAATAAGATTTATGATTAAAAGTAATAGACTCAGTTACTAAAAATACTTCTTAAACAGTGGCCATAAGCACATTGTCATTATCTGGTTTATGCTTTTCTGGACTTTATTTTAGATAAGCTTTTCTTAGATGAAATACTATATAGGGGGCAGTACTTTTTTCTAAAGAATAAATACTGTAAAAGGCCAGAGAGATTTTGTATAAGGTTGATTTTCTTGTTAAAATTCTGAGTTACAGCTCTAACTACATACATGTATGTAGATTGACCGTTACATGATTATCTCTGCTTATATACCCTCTTAGTAGTAAAGTATTTAATAGTTCTTAGATTTGGTCTTGTTGATTTGGCATGCACAGTGAAGGAGAGTCTTATCTTTGTATTATATTGTTTCTTACCAAGATACAATAACTAATAAGGCAATCGAAAAACACGTCTTAAAATAGATTGAAAATTCTTCGGACATTTCAGATTACTGAGATAATAGGAAATGCCTTGAATGTGTTACCTCCAACAACTCCAGCCTCATTTTTCTTGAACTATTTTTTCCTGTCATAGTGTAACAAATACATGTAACAGCATTTCACATTTGAGATCTTACTTTATAAGTAAGTATCTTCTTTAAGTATCTTCTTTAAGTATTATTTATTTAAAGAAGCCCATTTACAGAGTAAATATCTTAAAGTATATTGGGATTTTGACTATATTCTACATTGCCCAAGAGGTAGTTGCCTATAGAGAAGAGAAATAAGACTATGTATTCCCAACAGATTCCTTACCTTCAAACTGACAGATTAAAGAGGTTCCCCATGGATAGCCTCAAGATCATTGAGAAAGGAGGTGAAAGAAACTAACCTCCTAGGAGGGCTGCTACAAGTGGTTTTAGGACTCTTTAGTCCATAGGTACATTCTTAAGACTATGGAGAACTGACAGATGGAGGATAGGATGTAAAACTCAAATAAAAATGTATAAGTAAAATATTTTTTCTTACTGTGTTAAATGAAGCTGTTGAGCAGTTTTTGAGTGAGGTGATTAAATTATTTCCATTTTCATGTGTGTGTTCTGAGGCAGCCTTAGTTCACCAACCTTGACTAATTTATTTAGGACCTAAGATGATAATTACAGAAAATCTGTTTTTTTCCTCCAAATATTGAAAGCCTACTATGTGCCAAGCCTTGAAGACACGCTCCCTGTTCTCATAGAGTCAGCATTGCAGAGGTGGGAGACAGACAGAAACAAGTAAACAAAAGAAAGATTATTTCAGGTTGTGATAATAAAAGGAAATCTGAAAGTAAAAGAGGGCTTTGTAAATAGAGACTAGGTGGCAACATTACATAGAATGTCAGGAAAAACTCTCTGGAGAAGGACATTTGATGTGTAATATGAGTGACAGGTTTTGTCCATTTGAAGATGTGAGTAAGTATCATTTCAAGCACAAGAAACCATAAGCACCAAGGACTTAAGCCAAACAAATTTATGGTGTGTTGGAGCAATAGGAAAGAAAATGTGACAGGGCCATGGCAAGTGTGAGGGTGAGAGTGGCGTCATGATGAGCTCTGAGAGGTAGAGGGAGGAAGGAATGGGGTTATGTAGGCTTGTGGAATGAAATTTAGATTAAGAATAGAAGGAGTCATTGAAAAATGTTTAAGGACAACAGTAATGTGATCTAATTTACATTTTTCAAGACAGTCACCGTGAAAGTTGTTTAATGAGTGAATTGTTTTATAAAAGGAACCGAAAGAGGACACAGACCAGTTGGAAAGCTGTTGCAGCAATGTAGGCAAAAAGTGATAGTAGCTTGGATTATAGTGGAGACTAAAAAAAATGTGGATGGATTTGGAATATATTTTGGAAGTAGAGCCAAGAGTACTTTCCAATTGGATGTGGGTAGAGAAAGAAAAGGGAAAAGCAAATATTTTTCATCATTTCCCTGTAAGCCTCCCCCAGTTTTCTTGTCCTTACAAGAAATTATCTATTAATAGCGTGTTAAAAGCTAATCACTGTAGCCTATGCCTGTAATCCTAGCACTTTGGGAGGCCAAGGCAGTCTGAGGATCGCTTGAAGCCAGGAGTTCAGGACCATCCTGGGCAACATAGCAAGACTCTGTCTCTACAAAAAATCAAAAACAAAAAGGAGCCAGGTGTGGTGGCATGTACTGTAGTCCTAGCTACTCAGGACACTGAGGTAGGAAGATCACTTGAGCCCAGGAGTTCAGGGTTATGATGAGCTATGATCACACACTCTAGCCTGAGCAACAGAGCAAGACCCTCTCATTAAAAAAAAAAAAAAAATTAAATATAATTTTAAATGTTCATTTTATTTAAATATACCTTTTGTGTGTAACTTTTGGGATTTGGGAATGATAATTCTTACATGAAACTTATGAATTCTGGGAAATAATTTGTAGTTAACAGATCCTAATAAAGCTAATAAGGAATACTGATGTAGGCCAGTGACTTATTTCTGGGTTCTAATGTTGTGCTGCCCAATATGGCAGCCACTAGCCACATCTATTTAAATTTTAAATTAATTAAATAAAATTAAAGATGCCATTAGTCCCACTAGCCACGTTTCGAGTGCTTGATAGTTATATATGGGTAGTGGCTACTATACTGTGTATCATAGAGTAGAACATTTCCATCCATAGCAGAAAGTTCTATTGAACAATACATCTCCAAAATATTTGTTTTTGTTTGTTTGATTTGGCTGTGGCTGTCCATTAGCATTCATGAGAAGGGGGAATAATGTTATTAAAGAGTGTTCTGTGGATATAAAAACATTCAATATTGAACATGGACTAAGAAGAACAGAACTGGCCCCCAAAAAATGTCATGCAGTCATGTGGATTATTTTAGCTTTTATCAATTTAGAAAAGGAAAAAAGTTGTATTTTATGATCTCCTTTATGGCGCTGGAAAAGGCTTTAATGTTTTTAAGAGCATCTTTTTAAAGAACCAAGTTCTTTTGTATTTCCCCGTTTCCATAGCTAATTAGACTTAGCTGTATTAGCTTTAACTTAAGGTGGCTGCATTTTGCATTTTTCCACTGGTCCTACTTATCAAAACAATAATTTTGTATACTCTGGAATGAAAAGAGACATACCAAAGTTACTACCATAGATGAACTTCCCCAATTCTGAGCCACAGAAGAGAGAACAAGGTCATCATGCCCGAGATCTCAGAAGTGTTGGATCGTACTTGTGCTAACCAGTCCAACGGGCATCCAAGAAAAAGATTAAGGGTTTTCAGCCCTCTGCAGTTAGACCTTAAGGAATATTTTCTTAGGCTCATAGCTGGTTAATATGTTTTTGAAGAATTGCCCATTCATCGGTTTTTATAAGATTATCAAGAATTGTGATGGTTGTTTAATTCATGGGGAGATTTTTATGCTAAAAAGAAAATAAGATCTATTTTCAGTGGAATTTAATATACATAATTAAGTTGTATATTTTTCTATAGCTATGGTTAAAAAGATAAGTATAAATCACTGGTTTTGAGAAAGTAATTTGAGTTTTCTGGGCAAATGTGTTATTTTAGAGGGATTCCTAGTACATAACGTAACTGAAAAGTGATCTGCTGCCTAATTTCATGATGTGTAACGTATAGCTAGTTTTTGTCATGAACTAAGGTAAATATGCTATTCAACAAAAATTTATTGAACACTCTGCTCTGTTCTAACGACGGGGGATATAGCAGTAATCAAAAAGTCCTGCCATCACAGAGTTTATTCTAGTGGAAAAAGAAGACAAAAACAAAAAAGTAAAATATATAGTATCTCAGTTGGTAATATATACTCTGAAGAAAAAAATAAAGCAGTGAAGGGAATAGTGAAAGTAGGAAGGAGTGTTCCTGTTTAAGGAAGTCTCAACTGCTGAAGTGGTATTTAAAGGAAGGGAGAGAGCAAGCCATGTGTCTCTCTGGGAGAAGTGATTCCAGACAGAAGTAGCAGTAAGTAGAGTGGCTCTGCACTGATGACTGGCATGTTTAAGAGAAATCATGGAAAGCAGTGAGATGTAGCAGAGGCCAACCAGGTAAGGGGAAAGGTGGTGTGGACATCTGTACACCCTTACTAGGCTCTTGTAAGGACTTTGACTTTTACTCTGAGATGAGGTGCCATCAAAGGGTTTTGAGCCAGGGAATGACATGATCTGATAGTTCAAAAGGATCAGTCTGCTGTGTAGGGAATGGGTTATAGCAGAGCAAGGGTAGAAACAATGAGCAGGGTTAGGAGACTGTTGCAGTAATCCAGGCGAAAGATGATAGTGGCTTGGACCAGAGCAGGAACAGTGAAAGTTAGTCTCATTCAGAATTTATATTTATCTGGAGCTTTTCTAGAAGTGGAATATAAGTATTTAAAAAAGCAGATATAATTGTTTTGTAAACATTACAATACCCTTTTAATTGCTGTTCCCTAAATATATCTAAAAATATTTTTCCTTTTTGGTTCTTACTCATTTTGAATGTGTGTGTGTTAATGACTTATACTCTCTTAAAAAAAATACCTAGGGTTTGTACACAGCTTATTTTCTAAAAACATGATTTATCTTCGGCGTTTAACTCCTTATCACCAAGCACTTGTTACAGCAGTGCCCTGTTCATGTAGCCCTTACATAAATTTGGGTCAGTTTGTTAAATCGTCATGGAAATTTCTTGGTCTTCCTTACTGTAGTCATTTGAAATTTTCTTTTTCCTCTTTTTGTCTCCCTCACTTTTCTGCTTCATGTAAACTTAATCACTCCTCGGAATTTGCCTAGGTCTAACCATCGTGAGCTATGGATTCAAAATGGTAGGACTAACTAGAAAGGAAGAAGCAAGTGGTACTCTGCCTGAAGATTTTTTTCCTCCTCTTATACCCAAATCACTGGTCTCATCACCTAAAACAGTGGTCCCCAGCTTTTTTTGGCACCAGGGACCAGTTTCATGGATGACAATTTTTCCACAGACTGGGCGGGGGGGTGGGGGGGAATGACGGGGGATGGTTTCAGGATGATTCAAGTGCATTACGCTTATTGTGCACTTTATTATATTGTCACTTGTCACTCACTTATAGGGTTGTAATATGAGCCTGCAAGCAATTCATTTATTATGGTCTCTGTGTAGTCAAACTTCTCCGTTAATGATAATCTGTATTTGCAGTTGCTCCCCAGCACTAGCATCAACTGCCTCAGCTCCACAGATTCTCATAAGGAGCATGCAACCTAGATCCCTCTCATGTGCAGTTTACGGTAGGGTTCACACTCATATGAGAATTTAATGCCATCACTGATGTGACGGGAGGCAGAGTTCAGGTGGTGATGTGAGCAATGGGAGCAGCTGTAAATACAGATGAAGCTTCACTTGCTCTCCCACCACTCACCTCCTGCTGTGCAGCCAGGTTCCTAACAGACCACAGACCAGTACCAGTATGCAGTCCCTGGGTTGCGGACCACAGACCTGAAACGCTAGGCCCAGTAAATATGTTTTTCTACCTAGACACTCATCATGTGTACTCTTCTTAAGTGAACAAAGAAAAGGGAGGAAATAGGAGCCAGAGTTGGGCTATCTTTTAACTTGACTTATTATTCAGATGTTGCTAGTAACTTCAAAAAAGAATCCCATTTTTAGAAACCTCAAAGTCACAATTTTTTTTTAATGGAAATAAGGTCAGCCAGGCTAGAGTGCGATGGCTGGATTGTAGCTCACTGTAGCTTCAAACTCGTGAGTTCAAGCAATGCTCCTGCCTCAGCCTCCCATGTAGCTGAGACTACAGGCACATGCCACCACTCCTGGCTAACTTTTTTATTTTTTGTAGAGATGGGTCTCACTATGTTGCAAAAGCACAATTTTGGTTCAAGGCAAAGATCACAGGTAGTCACCTGAGGCAAGAGTCTTTAATCTTAGCTCTACCTTTTTAAGCCACACATCCTTCATACCAATGTCCTGTTAAGAGTCCACACATCTACCACATGAGTCGCCACCAGGGTCATGGGGCTGGGTAAGGCCCATTCATGTTGCCAGTGCTGCAGAGGGCAGAGTAGATGCATTCTTGATATACCCTAAATTCCTAAACTAGCTTTTCCAGAGAAACAACAGTATTCAACAACTCTCTGAGGTAGGCATCTTTGTTATTCCAGTTTTACAGATGGTGAAACTGAAATGTAGAGTAGTTAAGTCAGCTTTCCAGGGTTGCATAATTAGAGAAATGATTGCCTTGTTTTCTAATTACAAAAAAATAGACACATGAAGCCCCATTGTATCCATCACCGAGATTCAGTAATTTAAAGATTTTGCCACATGGTCTTTTTTCTTTTTTTTTTTTCTTTCTTTTTCTTTTTTTTTATATTTCAAAAACTTTACAAGGTACAAATGTCTTTTGTTACCTGGGTGAATTGTATCATGTAGGAGTCAGGGCTTACAGTGTACCTATCACCAGAAGCAAATCCCAGATAACAATGTGATTTTACCCTATATGCTAAAGTATGAAACTCTGAAAATTATGGACATTTTATATATAACTACAGTGTCGTTTGCTGTTAACAATAATTCCTTGATATTATCTGATTTTTATTAAAAATTATTTTTATAACCTTTATTTCCACTGCAAGAATCTAACAGGCACATGGATATTTGTAACTTAACCAACATAACTTTTTATATCAGTGGATACAATGTATATATTTTAGTAATTTATTTTTTTATTTTTTAATTTTTTTTGTACAGACACAGTCTCACTATGGTGCTCAGGCTGGTCTTGAACTCTTGGGCTCAAGGAATCCTCCTTCCTCGGCCTCCCAAAGTGCTAGGATTATAGGCATGAACCACCACACCCAGCATACGTTAGTAATTAAATAAGCAAAGAGTAGGAAAGCAGCCTATAGACTGAGTTTCTAAGTTGTGAGTGCTTAATGATGTGATTTAGCTCTAGATGAGTAACTGATGACTTTCTTTTTCAACTTCCCTCTTTAAAGTCATGATTTTTTTAATACAGTTAAAGAAGAACAAAATTAAGTTGAAGAAATTCATTCTCTTTTGGTGATAGTATGGTCTTTTGTATGCTTTAGAAAGATTGTCAAGCACTGTTTATGATTTTGTGCTATTTTACAACACATCTTGAGATTTACAAAGAAACTAGTAAATAGATTGTATCCTATTAATATTACCGTAGGCATCAACCAACATTAATTTGAAGAATTAAAGTGAAAGAAAATACTTTGGAATCAACTGTAATATTTTCCCTATATTTTTTGTTAACATGCGTTTTGAGCCAAGTGTATGTTGTGGACATTCTGCAGGAAAGAGCCCTGTTTATGTCTTAGTTCACTTGCTATTCAATAATTAATAAATGAATAAATATACTAAATAAATAAAACCCAGGTTACATATTTTACCTTTAATTTAAAAAATTATGTGGCACAATTCCCTTATTACTGGTATAGTTTCCTGGCCTCAAAATGGGGCATCTGTTTATTACCATGATTCAATTAGGTTCTATTCTAGTATTGTTGCCTAGATGTTCTTTTCAGTCCCTTTTTTACCATCTGAGACAATAACGAGCCACCCAGAAGCTATATGCATTTTCTGTGGCTTTACCATATGGTCTGTAATCTGATTTCAACATGATACATTTGAAAGCTTCCCTTGAGTTGCCAATTTTTTTCCTTTTTCTAAGTTTTAATGTTAATCATTTTCCATATCACTTAATAAATTTTCATTTTTAATTGAAAAATAAGTACCTAAAAGTTTTATTCCCAAATGTCCATCATATACTGCTCTAAAATATGCCACCTGGCATATATCTGGCATTACATGCATAAGGAAAGGTTGTGTATGTATTGTTGTCTCCATTGTAACAAGATTATTACCATTTATTACCATTTTGTTGCTGCAGTAGAATTTTTGTTCATTGCTAGGACATTTGAAAATATTGCATAGCTGGAACTAAAACTGAAAATATTCCAGAGTCTCCTTATATTAATGTTATGTTGTTAAATTTCACTGTGATGCAGTTTGTTAATTTTTAAAGTGATTTTAAAGTGAATTAAGTTCTTATAAAGGTAAAAGCTATATAAAACTAATTTAAATTTTCTTCTGAATTTCCAAGTGTAATATGTACTTATAAATAGAAAATTTGAAAAATACAAAAAAAAGTAAAAAATCCACCAGAGATGATTACTGGTAAAATGCGATGCTCCTTTCTGCAAAATTGGAGTGATAATCTACAGGTGGTTTTGTACCTTTTCAATTAGTATTATATGATGTACATTTTTTCACATAATCAAAAATTTTATCATGAGAGCAAGATGGCAGGGTAGGAAATCTAGCCCTTGTCTCCCCATAGAAATAGCAAGACAACAATATTCAGATAAAGATACCTTTATGCAAAATCCAGTTAAGAAGTTCTAGCACCCCCGGCAAGCACACAGCTGGGAAAATTTGCACCATTTTAGATAAGAAGACCAAATTCACTTTACCCACATCTGCCATTCCCCCAAACCAGCTTAGCTCAGAGCCAAGAGGATTGCCTGTTACCTCTCCCAGAGTGGGGAAGAAAAGAGTAGAGTGTGCGCCTGGCCTCCTGGTCTTTCAGTGCCCTCCCCAAGGGGCCAATTTCTGTCTCACCTTATACCCAACACTGAAAGACTGGTAGAGTCCAGGCACCTGGGACAACTAAGAATGAAAGAAAAGGGATTAGTGTCCTCCTACAGCTGGCACTGTTCTGTAAGATTGGGAAAAGACTCAGAACGGAGGCTTTTCCTCCAGGAGGAAGTTAGAGAAAAGAAGTGAACCTTGTCTCCAGCCTTTTACTGTGGTCCACAAAGGGCTGGTTTCCATCTCACTTCATACTGAGTACTGAAAGCCTGGCAGAGCCTGGATGCCTGGAACAGCTAAAAACAGAGGAAAAGATATGGGTGCCCCCTACAGTCAACACTACTCTGTGGAATTAGAGAAAAGTACTGTTTTTCAAATGCACAGATAACCAATACAACCATACAAGGAATGTGAAAAATCAAGAAACCATGATACAAAGGAACAAAATAATTCTCTAATAATAAACCTGAAAGAAATGGGGATGTATGAATTGCCAGCAAATAATTCAAATTAACCATCTTAAAGAAGTGTACTAAGTTATAAAAAAAAACACTGGTAGACAACTAAATGACATCAGGAAAAACAATACATAAACAAAGTGAGAATATTTACAAAGAGAAACAATAAAGAAAGAAACAGATGTTCTAGAGCCAAACAATACAATAACTGAATTGAAAATTTTACTAGAGGAGTTCAACAGCTGACTTGATCAAGCAGAAGAATCAAGGAATCTGAAAACTGGTCATTTGAAATTACGAAGTCAGAGGAGCAAAAAAAAAAAAAATGAAGAGGAGTGAAGAAAGCCTGGGGGAACTATGTGACTCAATCAGGTGAACCAGTTTAAGCCGTGGATGTCCCAGAAGAAGAGAAAGGGAGGAGCAGAAAGCTGTTTCAAGAAATAATTGCTGAAAATTTCCCAAATCTGGGCAGGGAAATAGATATCCAGATCCATGAAGTCCAAACAGTACCAAATAGGATGAACCCAAAGTGATCTACACCAAAACATATTATAATCAAATTGCCAAAAATCAAAGACAAAAAGGGAATTTTGAAAACAGCAAGAGAAAAGCAACTCATCACATACAAAGAGCCTCCATAAAATAGTGGATTTCTTAGCAGAAACCTGGCAGTCCAGGAGAGAATGGGATGATGTATTTAAAGTAGTGAAAGGAAACGGGGGGAAAAAAACCTGCCAACCAAGAATATTATACCCAGAAAAGCTGTCCTTCAGAAATGAAGGGGAGATAGACTTTTCCAGATAAAACAAAAGCTAAATGAGCTCATCACTATCAGACCTTCCTTATAAGAAATGCTAAAGAAAATTCTTCAACTTGAAATAAAAGAACAATAAATAGCAACACAAAGCTTAGAAAGTATAAAACTCAGTAGTGAAGATAAATATATAAATAAATAGAGAATAATAATAGTGGTGAATATATCACTTTAAATGTTAAACAAAAGCATTAAGAATAACTATGTTAATTATTCAATATATATTATGAAAATATATAAATTGGAAATTCAATAGCAAGGTGTATAGGGGTAAATATGTAGAGTTTTTGTATGTAAGTAAATTATCTTAAAATACACTGTTACATCTGTAAGACAATTGGTGTAAGTCCCATAGTAATCATAAGCAAAAGCACATACAGGCATACTTCATGTTTTATTTATTTTTTATTTATTTTTTTTGAGACACAGTCTCACTCTGTTCCCTGGGCTAGAGTGCCGTGGCATCAGCCTAGCTCACAGCAAACTCAAACTCCTGGGCTCAAGGGATCCTACTGTCTCAGCCTCCCGAATAGCTGAGACTACAGGCATGCACCACCATGCCTAGCTAATTTTTTTTTTTAATATATGTATTTTTAGTTGTGCAGCTGATTTCTAATTTTTTTTTTTTTTTTTTTTTTTTTTGTTAGAGATGGGGTCTCGCTCTTGCTAAGGGTGGTCTCGAACTCCTGAGCTCAAAGGATCCGCCTGCCTCGGCCTCCCAGAGTGCTAGGATTACAGGCGTGAGCCACCACACCAGGCCCCATGCACTTAACAGATACTGTGTTTTTCACACATTGAAAGTGTGTGGCAGTCATGCATCAAGCAAGTTGGTTGGTGCCATTTTTACAACATGTGCTCATTTCAGGTCACTGTGTCACATTTTGGTAATTCTTGCAAACACTTCAAAATTTTTGTTGTATCTGATATGGCGATTGGTGATCTTTGATGTTATTATGTAATTGGGAGAGGGTGGTGCACCATGAACTGTGCTTAGAAAACAGTGAACATTAACAAATGTGTGTATTCTCACTACTCCATTAATTAGCCAGTTCCCCATCTCTACCTCTCCTCAGGCCTCCCTATTCCATGAGACATATAATACTGAAATTAGGTCAGTCAAAAACCCTACAGTGACCTCTCAGTGTTCAAGTGAAAGGAAGAGTCACATGTCTCTCACTTTAAGTAAATAGCCAGAAATGACTAAGCTTGGTGAGGAAGGCATGTTGAAAGCTAAGATAGGCTGAATGCTAGGGCTTTTGCACCAAACAGTGAAGCTGTAAAAACAAAGAAGTTTTTTGAAGGAAATTAATAGTACTATTCCAGTGAATACGTGAGTGATAAGAAAGTGAAATAGCCTCACTGCTGATATGGAGTAAATTTTAGTGGTCTGGACAGAAGAGCAAACCAGCCCCAGCATTTTCTTAAGCCAATGCCTAATCTAGAGCAAGGCCATAATTCATCAGTTGATATGAAGGCTGAAAGAGGTGAGGAAGCTACACAAGAAAAGTTTGAAGCTAGCAGAGATTGGTTCCTGAGGTTTAAGAAAAGAAGCTATCTCCATACCAAAAAAGTGCAAGGTAAAAATGTCAGGTGCTAATGTAGAAGCTGCAGTAAGTTATCCAGAAAATTTATCTAAGATAACTGATGAAGGTGGCTACACTAAACAGATTTTCGACGTAGATGGAATAGCCTTATATTGGAAAAAGATTTCATCTAGGATTTTTATAGCTAGAGAGAAAAAGTCAATGCTTGGCTTCAAAGGGCAGGCTGACTGTCTTGTGAGAGGTTAATGCAGCTGGTCACCTTAAGTTGAAGCCAGTGTTCATTTACCATTCTTAAAATCCTAGGGACCTTAATAATTATGCTATGTATACTCTGTGCTCTATAATTGAACAAAAAAGCCTGGATGATGGCACATAAATGTGCCATTAGGAATATTTATGATTCATGAGAGGAGGTAAATATATCAACAGTAACAGTCTTTAGTGGAGGAAGTCACTATCGATATGGTAGAAATAGCAAGAGAAATAGATTCAGAAGTGAAGCCTAAAGATGTGACTAAATTGCTGCACTCTCATGATAAAATTTGAACAAAGGAGAAGTTGCTTTTTATGGATGAGCAAAAAAAGTGGTTTCTTGAGATGCAATCTTCTTGTGTTGAAGATGCTATAAATGTTGTTGAAATGATAACAAAGGATTAGAATATTCCATAAACTTAGTTGATAAAGCAGCAGCATGGTATCAGATGATTGACTTCAATATTAAAAGAAGTTCTACTGTAGGTAAAATGCTATCAAAAACCATGGCATGCTATAGAGATATCTTTCATTAAAGGAAAAGTCAGTCAATGTGGCAAACTTCACTCTTGTCTTACTTATTTTAAGAGATTGCCACAGCCACGCCAACCTTTAACAACTATCACCCTAATCAGTCAGCAGCCATCAACACCAAAGTAAGACCTTCCTCCAGCCAAAAGATTGCAGCTCACTGAAGGCTTAGATGATAATTAGCATTTTTTAGCATTAAAGTATTTTTTAGTTAGGTATGAGGTATGTATATTGCTTTTTTAAACATATACTATTGTACACTTAATAACCTACATTATAGTGTAAACATAACTTTCATATGCACAAACCAAAAAATTTGTGTAACTTACTTTATTTCAGTATTTGCTTTACTGTGATGGTCTGGAACTGAACTCGTAGTATCTCTTAGGTATGCCTGTAATAGATAAACAAAAGATAAATTAAATCATAGCACTACAAAAAAAATCACAAAGGGAGACAGCAAGAGAAAGAAAAATTAAGGAGCTACAAACAAAATGACAATAGTAAGTCCTTTACCTATCAATAATTACTTTAAATGTAAATGGCTTAAATTCCCTCATCAAAAGACAGAATGGCTAAGTGGATTAAGAAACAAGACCCAATTATATGCTGCCTACAAGATACTCACTGTAGCTTTAAGGACACACAGACTGAAAGCAAGGGAATAAAAAAAGGTATTTCATGCAAGTGGTAATCAACAGAGAATAAAGATGCTATACTTAACATCTGAGAAAATAGACTTTAAATCAAAAGCTGACACAAGAGACAAAGAAGGTCATTATAGAATGTTAAAAGGGTCAATTCATCAGGAAAACATAACAATATCTCAGAGCCCCTAAATATATAAAGCAAGTATTAACATGAAAGAGAAATGACAGCAGTACAATTGTAGGAGATGTCAATATAATAAATCAGTCAGAAAATCAATAAGGAAATACCGGATTTTAGCCACACTATAGACCAAATGTACTTAACAGAACATTCCATCCAACAGCATCTAAATACACATTTTTCTCAAGCACACACACAACATTCTACAGGATAGATGACGTTAGACCGCAAAACAAGTCTTAACAAATTTAAGAAGAGTGAAATCATGTCATACATCTTTTCTCATCACAGTAATTGGAAACTCTTTTAGAAATCAATAAAAGGATGATACTTGGAAAATTCATAAATATGTGGAAATTAGCACACTTCTGAACAATTGTTGCATCAAATAAGAAATCAATACACACTGTTGCTCAGTGTGTATAAAGGGAAATCAAATTATATCTTGAGGTAAAAACAAAAGCACAACATACTAAAACTTATAGGAGGTAGCAAAAGCAAAACTAAGAGGAAAAGCTTTAGCAATAAATGCTTACATTAACAAAAGAAAAATTTCAAACAACTTTATACCCCAAGGAATTAGAAAAAGAAGAACTAATCCCAAAGTTAGCAGAAGAAAGGAAATAATAAAGATTAGAGCAGAAATAAATAAAATAGAAACTAGAAAAAAGTAGAAAAAATCAACAAAGCTAGGAGTTGCTTTTTGAAAAGATAAAATTGACAAACCTTTGGAGTAAGAAAAAAGATTCAAAAGAGAGAAAAGACATTACAGCTGATGCCACAAATACAAAAGATCATAAGAGATTCCTATAACCTTCATACTCCAACAAATTGGATAATCTAGAAGAATGAATAAATTCCTAGAAACATATAGTCTTCCCAAACCGAATCATGAAGAAATAGAAAATATGATCAAACTATGATGAATAAGGAGATTAAATCAGTAATCAAACACCTCCAAAAAAGAAAAGCCCAAGACCTGGCTTAACAGGTAAATTCTTCCAAACATTTAAAGAAGAATTAATGCCAATCCTCCTCAAACTCTTGGCCAAAAAAAAAAAAAAATTGAAGAAGAGGAAACACTTCCAAACAAATTTTACAAGGCCAGCATTACCCTGATGCCAAAACCACACAAGGACACTAACAAAATAAAATTACAGTCCAGCATCTCTGATGGACATAGATGCAAAAAATCGTCAACAAAATTCTAGCAAACCAAATTTGATAGCACATTAAAAGTATCATACATCATAATCAAGTGGCATTTATCCCTGAGGTGCAAGGATGGTTTGCCATGTGTAAACCAATAAATATGATACACCAGATTAACAGAATGAAGGATAAAAATCATACAATCATCTCAGATGCAGAAAAAAGCACTTGACCAAATTCAACATCCTTTCATGATAAAAACACTCAAAAAATTAAGTGTGGAAGAAATGTACCTCAACATAATAAAGGCTATATATGGCCAGGTATGACAAGCCCACAGCAAACAATCATCGTGGTGAACAAGATGTGGATGCCCACTCTTGCCACTTTTATTCAACATAGTACTGGAAGTCCTAGCTGGAACATATAGATTAGAAAAATAAAAACATCCAAATCCAAAAGGAAGTAAAATTGTCCATTTGCAGATGACGTGATAGAAAACACTAAAGACTACACACACCCACACCTGTCAGAACTAATAAATGAATTTAGCGAAGTTGACAAATATAAAATCAACATACAAAAATTAGTTGGATTTCTATATACTAACAAAAAACTATTCAGAAAGGAAATTAAGGAAACAATCCCATTTACAATAGCGTCAAAAAGAATAAAATAATTAGGAATAAACTTAGCCAAAAAGGTGGAAGTCTAGTATTTCACAGTGCAAGTATAAAAACACTGATGAAAGAAATTAAAGCAGATACAAATAAATGGAAGGATGTCTCATGTTTATGGTTAGAACAATTAATATTGTTAAAGTGTCCATACTACCGAGAGCCATCTATAGATTCAATGCAACTTCTATCAAAATTCCAGTGACATTTTTTACAGAAATAGGAAAACAATCTTAAAATTTATATGGAACCACAAAAGACCCCAAATAGCCAAAGTGATCTTGGAAAAAAAAAAAAAAAAAAAAACCACAAAGCTGGAGGTGTATCACACTTCCTAATTTTGAAATATGTGACACAGCTACAGCAATTAAAACAATATGATACTAGCATAAAGGCAGACTTACAGACCAATGGAACAAAATAGCCCAGAAATAAACTCATTTACGATCAACTGCTCTTTGACAGGGATACCAGGAACACACAATGGCGAAAGGATAATGTCTTCAATGAATGATATCAGGAAAAGTGGATATCCACATGCAAAAGAGAGAAATTGGATGCTGTCTTAAACTGTGGTCAAAAATCAATTCGAGACTTAAGTGTACAATCTGAAACTGTTAAACTCTTCAAAGAAAACAGGGTGAAAACAACTTGTCATTGGTGTTGGCAGTGATTTCCTGGTTTGACACAAAAAATAGGAGAGAAACCAAAAATAGACAAGTGGGACTGCATCAAACTAAAAAGCTTCTGCACAGAAAAGAAAACCATCAGCAGGATGAAAAGGCCAGCTACAGAATGAGTGAAAATATTTGCATACCATCTAGTAAGTAAGAGGTTAATATCTAAAATGTATAAGTAATTCATACAACTCAATAGCAAAAAAAACAAATAGCCCAAATAAAAAATGGGCAGAAGACTTGGATAGATATTTCTCTAAAGAAGACACACAAATAGCCAGCAGGTATATGGAAAGGTGCTCAAAATCATTAATCATGGAATGCAAAACTACGATGAGATACCACCTCATACCTTTTAGTATGCCTATTATCAAAAATAAAAAAATAATTGTGATAACGTAGAAGAATTTAAACCCTTATACAACTGGTTTGTGATAATGTAGAATGGTGCAGCCACTGTGGAAAAGCAGTATGGAGAGTCCTCAAAAAATTTAAAATGGAACTACCCTATGATCCAGTAATCCCCCTTCTAGATATGTATCCAAAAGAATTGTATCAGGATCTCAAAGATATATCTGCACTCCCATGTACTTTGCAGCCTTATTCACAATAGCCAAGATAGGGAAACAACCTGAATGTCCATCAAAAGATGAATATGGGAGGCTGAGGTGGGAGGATCACTCGAAACCAGGAGCTTGAGGATCCAGTGAGCTATGATGATGCCACTGCACTCTAGCCCATAAGACAGAGAAAGACCCTTTCTCAAAAAATGAATAAAGAAAATGTGTAAATATATCACAGTATTATTCAGGTTTAAAGAAAGAAATGCTACCATATGCAACAACATGGATGAACCTAGAGGACATGATGCTAGGTGAAGTAAGCCAGTCACAGAAGGCCAAATACTATGTGATTCCAATTATATGAGGCATCTAAAATAGCCAAACTCTCAGAAGCAGAGAATAGAATGGTAGTTGTCAGCAGCTGTGGGGAGAGGGGAGTGGAGAATTGTTGCTCAGTGTGTATAAAGTTATTTTGCAAGATCAAAAAGTTTTAGAGATCTGTTGTATACCATAGAATCTGTAGTTAACAGTATGGTATTGTGCACTTTAAAATATGTTAAGATGATAGATCTCATGTTGATTAAATTGTTCTTACCACTAACACACACAACAAAAGGAAATTTTTGGAGGTGAAGAGTATGTTTAGTATCTTGATTGTAGTGATAATAGAGTTCAAGATGTATGCATTAAATGTGTGCAATTTTTTGCTTATCAATTATACTTAAAGCTTTTTTTTAAAAGGCAGGGAATTGTTACAAGAAAGCATCTGGTGGTCATTAGGTGTGTCCATCAAAGTACAGGAAGATGATGCCCCACCAAGTAGATATGGAACCCCAATTCAATCAGCTAAAGATGTGTATATTAGTCTGTCAGAATAGATGTCTTCAAATGTCTGAATTAAGCCAGTACCTTCCCTTACAGTTGATCTCCTGTTGATCAGATAACCTTAAGACAATTTGCCTTGCCTTGTACTTTTCCTAAAGAAAGGGAATGGGCTAATCTGATCATTCAGTGCAAATCTCCTTTGAATGGGACAAATTTTTTTCTCATATTGTCTTAGTCTCTTGTGAGTTGACTTGGCAGAATAGTCTTCATGATTCTAAATAATTGTGGTGATTCTAAACATTTATATGCTGTAAAACCAAGGAGCATAGATCATACTGTGGTCAATTCACCAAGATAAAGATACTTCATGAGACTTTTTGGAAACTGGCCAGCCAGCTTTCTGCATGGGCAATGAAATCTTTTCAACATCTTTACTTTCAGGTTTCTATACTCTGGGGTTTTTTTGTTGTTTTTTTTTGTTTTTTATTTGTTTTTAGTGTGCTTTTTTTTTACATTCCTATATTAATAACTAATTCATAAGTATACCACCAATATATTTATCACTCTGGTTTTATACCCATGATTGTGTAAAATCATCTAAATTAGCGTATGGCACCATGCTATTTTTAGCTGGAGGCTTTGGATTGGTGCATTTTAGTAAAGACTTTGTAAACTTTCGAGTTTGAGATTTACTGGTGTCTTTCTTGAAGGTTCTGGTTACCTGAGATGATGTCTTTGATACATGGGTACAGGTCCTAAAAATGGATGTAACTTTTTTGATACATCACACTTTCCGAAATCTACTCTGGAGTTAAGAAATATTATATAGAAGGATGAACACATTTTATCAAGACCGTTAGGTTGTTTGAATAATAAAGTTTGATGACTATTTTTTTGAAATCCTATTATGGTAATATATTATAGTGGCTATCCAATATTTAAAGTGTTGATTTTTTTAAACAGTTACATTGAACATTTTTTTTTGTTTGTTTGTTTTTGAGACAGAGTCTCACTCTGTTGCCCGGGCTGTAGAGTGCCGTGGCATCAGCCTAGCTCACAGCAACCTCAAACTCCTGGGCTCAAGCAATCCTTCTGCCTCAGCCTCCCGAGTAGCTGGGACTACAGGCATGTGCCA
>CAUYRT010102291.1:0-17072 GCA_963574885.1 Lepilemur ruficaudatus
TCTCGGGGGAAACACTTTCTTGGCTCTGTCGGAGACAGTTTTCTGTACATCTATGAAAATGTCTGTCTGTTTTTGAGAGTTTTTATGTTCTATTCGAACTAGTTGGTTTTACCTACTATGACCACAGAGTCCTGTTGGAGCTTGGTTATAGCTCAACCAAATGATATCTAAGTGCTTCTTTTTGATTGGAAACCTTTTCATGTTTCCAGTATTATTTGGTGGTCTTTAGCAAATTTTTTCCCAAAATTTAATATTGATTTACATAAAGTAGGAGTAGATTTTCCACATGCATCAGTTATCTAAATTTTCATGCTAATGTGAACCCAAATTGTAATTATTTCTTTGCTAATCTCCATGTTATTTTGTTTTATATATGTTGGGCTATAAATTGTCTTGTGTTTTGCATTTCTTCCTCTTTTTATTTTTATTGAATTTAAAATGCTTGGTGACTAAAAAACTATTAGATTTTTATCTGAGTCTTCCTTGCAGGGTGTAGCACAGTGGCTTAGGTCAAGTAAATATTAAGAGATTCAATGGAAACACAAAGGCACTTCTTAAAGAAGTATATAGACTGGTTTAAAACATTAGGAAAATGTGAATTTTACTTCAAATTATCGATGTTAACTTTTCTCTAGGGATGACATATCTGTCACTCTTATCAGAATTAACTAGCAGCAAATATTTATGGAGAACTTTGGAGGCTGAGAATACTTTTGCTATCTTACTTCATTTTATGTTTCATTATAAGCTTATAAATAGATACTATTTTTCCAGGTTACATGTTCTGTTTTATTACCATCCTTGAATTTTGCCAGATTAGAGACATGGGTCATCTAAATTTTTAAACGGTCTTTTGATGTATGTTGTGTGTACCAGACATATCATGTATTGTAATGACAGCTGTAAGACAGTATCTCTAAGGATGCTTCCAACAGAGTCCTCTGGACTTCTGTCACTGCTTTCTGTGTCATCCTTACCTTTACATGGAAGTGGCACTTGTTGCCGCTGAGTGGTTGGATCAGTCTGTTTCCTGCCAGTAGCATTTGGGGATCTGAGAATCTTCTTTTATTCTCTGTTCTTTCTTTCTTTTCAGTCCAGTCTGACAGTGTTTCTGCTGATAGAAAAATTCTCAAGAGCTTTGTGGGTCTCCCATGGTTGTCACTGGTGTCTCTTCACTCGATAGGAGTCAGGTCCGCCAGTCTGTCTGAGATAATCCTTGTGTGTTTTTGTCTTCTGCCAACATGGCTGAGTGGGCGTTGCCCTGGAACCACAGCACAACAGTCGGGAAAGAACATTGCATGTTAACTGTCCATAAGCTCTAGCGGCTTCTTGGTATAAAGTGATTCTCACAAACAGGTATTCCTTGTTATTAACAGAATTGAACTTTTTTTTCTTGTCACTGTTTACATTCAGAGTGGTTTGGGTTGTTTCTATGGTTGTTAAAATGTGTATTTATTTTACTTTTAAATGTTTTTATTTGGAAATAATTGTAAACATACAGAAAAGTATAAAATGATACAAAGAACACCCATATACACTTTACCAGATTCACCTGTTTGGTAACATTTTACCCCATTTGCTTTATCCTTTATTTGTCTTTCTCTATCTCTGTCCTTCTCTTTCTCTCTCTGTATGTGTGTGTAGCTATTCTTGAAGGTCAGCTATATATTCCATGGCTCTTTACCCTTAAATATTAATGCTTATATATTTCCTAAAAATAAGGCTGTTTTCTTATATAACCACCATTCAGTTAGCACCTTCAGTAAATTTAGCACTGCTATCATATTTTAAACTACTATTTAAGTTCCAGATTTTTCAGTGGACCCCACTCATGGTCCCCCTTCCCGCACAGACCCACTCTAAGGCCAGGTGTTGCATTTAGCTGTTATGTCAAACGCAGAGCACTTTTGAAGTCTTTCATTCTGAAGAATGTCAAGATTGAGTTGAGCTGAGAGGGATGAAACTTTTAAGTGATCAGTATGTGTCTAATTTTTTTTTATGATTTTGGGGGAAAAATCAAACCTTCAGCTTCAGTTATTGTGTACATTTTGATTTCTGAAATCGTAGTGCAGTAGCCAGGATATTTATAATGGTGAACAAGATATTCTACCTATTTTTATAGCACCTTATTCTTAGCAGTTTCAGGTCATAGAAAATAGCATTTGTAGGAGGAAAAGGGGGTAGTTCAAACAAGTTATTTCCTGGTCCAGAGCACAAGCCGTGCCCAGGTTCTGACTGATCCAAGCAGCAGGTGCAGAGCTTGAGGGAGATGCTTCTGGAGAGTTCTCCTGTGGAAGCACACTCTTGTCTGCCTGCTTTTGCTACAGTTGTGGCAAATTGTTATGTTCAGAACCTTGCATGGAAAATTACCTTGAGATTTTTAAAAATTAATTTTATTTAGGTATAATTTACATAAAATAAACATTTCTGATGCTCATCATTTATTCTTGAAGATCCAACTTTTCCTCTAATAGGTTTCATTTGATCCCACAGAAACTTTCTTTACCATGTCTCATAGTGTAGGTCTGGTGCCAATAAATTTTTCTAGTTTCTTTTATCTGAAAATGTCTTTATTTCACCTTCAATCTTGAAGGATATTTTCACTGAATATAGAATTTTGTTTGCCAATTTTTTCTTTTCAGAACTTTAAAGATATTTCGCTGTTTTTTATTGTTGTTGTTGTTGTTTGTTTGTTTTTGGTCTCTGTGTTTTCTGATGACCAGTCTGTAATCTCTCAACATCAGTCATCTGTATGTAATTTTTTTCATTTTATTTTGACTGCTTTCAGGGTTTTCTCTCTATTTTTGGCTTTCAGCCATTTGGCTTTGATGTATCAAATCATAGTTTCCTTTGCATCTATTCTGTTTGACATTTTCTGAACTCGAATTTGGAAATTCAATTTTTTTCCAAATTTGAGAAAATTTCAGCCATTACTACTTCAAACATATTTCTTCATAATTCTCTCTCTTCTCTCATTCTAGAGTTCCAGTTACATGTATATTAAAACTTTTTCAAATTTATTTTCCATTTTTATTTTTAATTGATAATAATTATACATATTTGGGGGGCAGGTAGTGATATTTTGATACATACAATGTATACTGATGATCAGATCAGGGTAATTAGCATATCCATAATCTCAAACACATCATTGAGAACATTCAATATCCTCTCTTCTAGCTATTTGGAAATATATAGTATTGTTAACTATGGTCATCCAACAGTGCTATAAAACACTAGAACTTACTCTCCTAACTAGCTGTAATTTTGTGTCCTTTAACAAATCTCTCCTTACCTCCCCTCTCCCCACACCCTTGTCAGCTTCCAGTAGTAACCTTTGTTCTACTTTTTACTTCCATGAGGTCAACTTTCCTTAGCTTTCCCATGTGACTGAGAACATGCAGTTATTAAACCTTTTGATACTGTCCACAGGTCCCTCAGGCTCTGTTAATTATTTTCAACCCTTTTTCTCCTCCTGCAGACTAGGTACTTTCTATTGACCTATTTTCTAATTCACTGGACTTTTCATTTGTCATCTCAATTATGCTTTTCACCCATCCAGTAATTTCGTCTTTCAGGTATTTTTCAGATCTAAGATTTCCGTTTTTAAATGTTTTCTATTTCAATGCTGAGATTGCCCATATATTTGTGCTTTATGAGCTTATTTTTCTTTGCATCACTGAGCAGAACTGTAACAGCTGCTTTTTGTCTCATCATTTGAACGTGTAGATCATCTTGAGGTTGGCCTCAGCTCCTGAGAACCGGTCACGTTTTCCTGGTTCCTCATGGATCACGTAACACTTCAGCTGATACGGAAAAAATACTTATTTCCATGTTTTAAAAAATTGTTTTTTAAAGTTATTTGTTTACAAAGAGCTGTATCTACTGGAACCTATGTTTGTCTAGAAGGAGAACAGCATCAAGAAAAAATATACGTTTCCTTGTAATTATAATTTTGAACTTAGTATTAATATATTCCTTATGCCATGACAACCCATTATCCTACAAACCACATAAATTAGGGAATGATTATTATCATTTCACAAAGGACGTTTTACTTTACAAAAGATTTCATGGTACAGTTTATAAATTATGGGGGAAGACTTTCAGGCATCTTAAAAATAGTAGAACCTTTGCTTCTAATCAAATCCCAAGCTAAAGCCCAGTGTTCGTTCCTCCCAGACCTGCCCATAGAAGCCACTGACAAGCATAACTTTGGATGACCTGAGCCCTACTGCTGGGTTCTTTTTCACAATCCTTAGGGCTACAAGTAGCACAATTTGAAATCAATTAATTTAAGATGCTTTCTTTACAAAAAGCCAATTAAAAACTTTTGGGCCATCTGTCATGTCAAACAGTTAGTCTATAAGAGAGTAAAATACAATGAAAGGGAAAATGATGAGTTATAAAAAGGGTTTCTGTTAACTTCATTTTTCATGTCATATTTAAGGCATGTGGGCATCCACTTATCCTGTTTCTTTGTCCTCTTTAGTACTGTTTCTCCGAGGACACAACCCTCAGTGTGGATTTATCAGATATTATAAGACCTATATGCATAGTAAATGGTTTCTGTTGCATATTGTCTAATTTTAAAATGATGTCTTCTGAAATTCAGGGAGCTCAATGGAGATATTACCTTAGAATCCTATTCTTACATTTTCTACAAATTGTCTTCCTATTTTTATGGAGCAGTCTCTCACTGTGAGGTGCAGTGGACAGCTAATCTAGATTCCCTACTCCCTGGCAGAGCTGGGAATGGAACTGAAATTTCCAAATTTTCAGTCTTGATTGCTAGATTCATAGGCTTTATTTAATACTCTCGTAGATTTCAACAGTGGATTTCAACAGTGGAAATCCCAGCAACCGTGATGACTGACACAGAGAAAGTGCTAGCTGCATAGTGGTCTAAAAATGTATTTTATAGCCGGTTCTTATTCTGTTGTTACTAGAACTGAACATGTGATGTGCAAAGGAATAAATAAAAACACAGGTTAGGAGAATGGGTCCTACTTCTCCCCTTTAAACTCGTCCCTCCATTGTGAAAATGGCCTCAGGATGCTGAGGTCCAGCCTGTGACCTCTCTGGAGTCTCGGTCTTTCTCCTTCTAACCTGAGCTGTTGTAGTTTGAGTGCCTGAAATCCCTTATTGTAATAGAAATTCATGTTTTACTGAAATTCTTTCTACTGGCTTCATGTTACATAAAGCAGTGGTCCCCAACCTTTTTTGCACCAGGGACCATTTTCATGGATTTCCACGGGGCGGGGTGGACAGGGCTCAGGCTGTGATGTGTGTGATGGGGAGCGGCTGTGAATACAGATGAAGCTTCCCTCGCTCGCCCTCCCACGCTCAACTCTAGCTTGCAGCCAGGTTCCTAGCTCACCACCTGCTGTGTGGCCGGTTCCTAAGTTTCATGGAAGACAATTTTTCCACCCACAGGGGCGGGGTGCGGTGGTGGTGGCCTGGAGCCTGTGGTTAGCAGGCTCTGGGACGGATGCAGTCACGAAGGAAGGCTATCGCTCTATCTAACATTCATACCATTTTACAAGGAGATAAGGATGAAAACAAACACATTCTTAAATCCACAGGGATATTTCTGTATGTCAACATGTACAAATGTTTACTATAGTCCATGTTAACATGTAGGTTGAGTTGTTGTAGGCAACCTGGTTTCTCTCTTCTTAAACTGATTTGATTGCTTCTAAAACTGAACCAAAAGTATTCTGTAAGAATACAGTATCAACTGTCCCTTTCCCTTTCTTCCATTTCTGATTTGTCACTGAATGTCACTCGGTGAGCTCTTGCTTTTCCTTTGTGTCTGGCATGCTTCGTTCAGAACAAAATTACAAATTTCCATTTTTTAGGGCAACGGAAACTTCCATGGCAGCAATCCAATGCAATCAAATCATCAGGATAACCGGAAGTTAATCCACGAGTGAGAGTTGATACCAAAAGTATTCTGGTAAGAAACCAAAAGTATTCTGTTATTTAGCTTTAGTAAAAGAATGCTCTTAACAAGGATGCTGTATCCCTTGATACAAAGCTGTGTATCCAGCTACGCTATGAACAAAGCCAGAGGGCAAAGTAGACACTGAGTCTTGTGCTTTCTGAAAAAATGTTTTCAGGCTTAGCTGCACCTTTTGTAATGTACATTGTTTGGTGCAAGAGTTCATGCTGCCTGTGTAAACAATGAAAATATATGTTATTGCCATGAAAAACATGGGGTGATTAAATAGAAACCTAGCCTTTCTTAAACAGCCCCAGAAAGATTTGGATAAGTGGCTTTCTCATGCTTGAATTAGGGTATGAATATTAAAAAATTAAATTTTTGAAACTTTGTGCTTATGGACTAACAGTCACAATCATAAAAAGACTGTAGGTAGAAATTTTATTCTTGCCAAAATATGTCCCCAATTATTAACACATTTTTCTCCAGAGAAAGCAGTATCAAAGGGAGAATACTCTGATGGTAGGGAAAACATGGCAAGAAGGAAGATTATAATAAACCTTGGCCATGAACATTCAGGCCAGCTCCAGTCTAGACCTGGATCTGATGCAGACTTGTCAAGTAAGCTGGTCTGGGGGACAGGGTAGCATTGAGAATTTAATTGAAGCCAGAACCCCAAGAGCACTTCAGCCCCAGTCCAGAATAGATTCCAATGCAATTCCATAACTCTGCTCCAATCAAGATCTTTTCTTCTGGGTGTGTCTAGGTCGTGCAGTTGTTTGATCACCACCTTCTCTGTCCCCAGATATTGAGTGAAGCCCTAGGATGGGGAAGACATGAGTTCCCAGGCCCTCAGCCACCACACTCTAAGGAGACACGCAGAGTGTACACACGTGGTTATACGTGCACAGTGCTCCACGGATACAGAGAAGAGAGTATCTACTTACCTAAAAGAGTGAAACAAATCTTCCTAGAAGTGAGTTAGGTCTTGACTTCAGACCTCTGAGGTTTCTCTAAGCCTGACTCTGTGCAGGTCTTGGCTGCCTGCCTATGCTGTCCTCCTCCCCTGCATGGAGAACAGCTCTGTGTCATGAGTGTTTTCCAGGAATGGAGACTTGAGCTGAGAGAAGGCGCGTGGAGGAAGGGCAGGGGCTCGCTGCTCCTATGTCTGGCTGCGTGCCTGAGCTTCAGCACGAAGCGGAACTGAACATCTGGGGACGGCTGCTCCGAGAAGGGCTACTGGAGGAGGGAAGGAGAGTTGGCTTTCCCTGTTCCCTGTGGCAGGAGCGTAGTGGCTTCAAGACAGCTCATTGCAATGTCGTACGGATGTTCGTGCCCTGTGTAGAGAAAAGTCTAAATATAGATTCAGGCAGGTGGCAATGGGTGTGACCAAACCTACCTTATAATGAGCAAGGCTAGTGCACCACACTAGCGCAGGCTACAGTTTCTGGGGCTTCCAGAATGAGTGAGCAGCGTGTGTACTCTGGCTGGGGAGACCCTGCATCCAGCAGGTGCACAAGCAAAAGACTTTCAAAAAAGTAAAGAGAAAAAAAATGCAACCGTGTTGCCTTACTTGGAAGGCACGTGCACTGCACAATGGTAACTTTGCCTGTGTTTCCATCTGAGAATATTTAAGGCTGTCTAGTTTCTGCTTCGACACTGACTAGACTTTTATATCTTAGGCACATTACTTGACCCCTCTAGCCTGACATTCATCATTTTAAACACTTACCCTGCCTATCACACACACTTAAAAGGATAAAAGTAAATATATCAATACACATTGGTGGTTGATATTCCTTAAATAATTGGACTATACACGTCAAGAACCACTGTGATCATTATTCTCTCACCTGATGCCGGTTTACTAGAGATTTCACTTCCCTTTGGCAGTTCTGTGTCTGGGGCTCCCCGGGAGCAGCGGGCCTTTGCCCTGGACCTTCCCGGCCACTGCTGGCCTCCTGGGGGGTCCTCACAGGGGGTCCCAGCAGAGGGAAGGCTGCAGGACCTTGGCAGCCCAGATGCTACCTGCGAGACAGTGTTTAGAATGGAGAACCACAGCCGTCAGCAGGAGTTGCCTGCCCCAAGGGATTTGTCTTGCTCCTTCATGCTTTAAATTTGCTTCCTCTCCATAGAAGACGTGCTGTGACGTGGATTTCAATTTTTAAGAATAGAGCAAAAGTTCCCTTTCTTCTATTTCTGATTTGTCACTGAATGTCACTCGGTGAGCTCTAGCTTTTCCTTTGTGTCTGGCATGCTTCGTTCAGAACAAAATTACAAATTTCCATTTTTTAGGGCAACAGAAGCTTCCATGGCAGCAATCCAATGCAATCAAAGCATTGGGATAACCGGGAGTTAATCCACGAGTGAGAGTTGAGAGCATCTTAAAAGATGCATTCAGAATGGCTGCTAAGGGGCCCTCACGAGTGACAGGCTCTTAGGGTTCCTCAGAGCTGGCTAGGACGAGGCGAGCTGTGCTAAGCCTAAATGTTACCTACCATATAGACAATGTTTTATCCAAATTAGTGTACTCTACTAAAATAAGGATATTTCCAGCATGTGTTTTCTTTTTTCCACTTTCTTGCTGACACGTTTACAAAGATGTCAATATTAATTAAAAACAAACAAACAGACGTATGAAATAGGTGGGTGGATTTTGTCCTCAGCTGTGTACATGGTGACTCCCTGTATTCTAAGACCAGGATGTGCATTACATAGAAAAAAACCTTGGTAGTTTAGATTTTTCACATCACCTGAAAACATCCTGAATTACACAGGAATGGCCTCATAGCATTGTTCATAGGATAAAAACAAAAGATAAAGCAGGTATAGGGACTACTCTGTGATGTCCCACAGAAACCGTCACCAGGCCATACCGCCCCTTCCCTTGTTAATCACTCAGTGTCTCTTAGCTGCATTGAGCAAACTTCCTCGTTTTTATCCATCCTCATTGACATTGCCATTCCCCTTTCTGAATCTCTCTAGCCTTATATAGTCCTTTTCACATAACTTTTGTGAAATATGGTTTTTAAGACACACATTTTTGGAAATTTTTAAATTTCTGAAATTGAAGTACTTCTTTCTCTCTCTCTCTCTCTCTCTGTCTCTGTCTCTGTCTGTAAAAACATATAGTTTTTTTCAATGATTCTCTGCCTCCCTAATATTTTTAAATGGATAACACGTCTATAATCCACTGGTTCTGGGCATTGAGGAAATAGGGAAGCTTGGGCTTTCAGTGGTTTGGGGTGGTCCTCCCAGATCCCCCAGGCAGCGGAAAGCTGAGCTGCACTGGGGAGAGGGGTGCTGCTCCACCCACTCCCATAACTTTGAATAAACAGCTCAACTTTTTGGGTTAATTTTCGTTTTATTGTTTTATATCTAGATCCGAACAAAAGGTTTTGTGAACCTGAAAATATTGATATAAATGCTCAATGTTTTAGCTTTGTGTCTCTCATTAGATCACAGCTTCCGCACCCAAAGGGCCTGGCACAGTTCTGGCTGGATAATTGGGTCAGATTGTTCCTGATTGGCGTGTGCACAAACAGGCAGGCTGCATAGACAGCGTCATTGCTCTTAATCCTTTCAAGCAACTCTATGCCATTCTCTAAATGGTGGTGGTTTGTTTTTTTTCTGTGTTCTCAGTTTCTTAAAAAATGATGTCTTGAGCCTCCAAGAATGGAAGTGAATTACAGCTCCATTATGTTTTTATACATAGCAAGTTTTTTAGGTTTCTTTCCAAAGCACACAAGTGGATTTTAAGGATCTCTGTAAATAAGTATAATTTAAGATCACAAGGTATTATCCTGGAGATAAGATTAGAATTTGACACAAAGAAACCCAACTTTTATTTAGAAACTTGGCTTCTTGAACACAAAATTCTGCTGCCACCAGTAAGATTTTAACTTAGACTCTTGGTTGGGATGCAAGAAGTAAGTGTTGTAAAACTGGAAGTAGATGTGGCTTGAAAGGACTCTTCAGTCAGTGAATGTACAATTTAAACTGCTTTCCACCTGCCCATGGCATTTCGTTGTATTGCAAAAATAAGTGAAGGAAAAACTCCTTTCTTCCAATGATCACAGCATGCCTGCACTGACATCCTCCAAAGAAACAGACATGATAGAACATGTATATATATATATATATGGAGAGAGAGAGAAATAGGAGTAGGCTCACTAAATTAAATTGCGGGGGCTGACAAATCTGAAATTTGCAGGGTAAGCTGGTAGCCTAGAAATTCAGGTAAGAGTTGATTTTGCAATATTGAGTCCAAATTCCACAGACAGGTCAAGCAGGTGAGAAACTCAGGCAGGGTTTCTATGTTGCAGTCATGAGTCCAGATTTCTTCTCTGGGAAGCCTGTCTTTGTTCTTCAGGCCTCAACTGATTGGATGAGGCCCATCCACATTATGGAGGTTCATCTGCTTTATTCGAAGTTTACTTATTTCAATATTAATCACATCTATAAATTCACTTCACAGCAACATCTACACCGGCCTTTGCCAGAACAACCAAGCACCGTGGCCCAGCCACGCTGACAAATCAAATTGACCTTCACAGTGTCCCATCATCTGCTGGGCTTCTTTCGCTGACGTCGTTTCCTCAGTCAGCTCTGCTTGGGTTCAGCTTTCTCCACCAAATAAAATGCAACATCATCTCAGACTTTTCAAGGTCTCCAATTTGCTGCAGATCTGTATTTTAGAGAGCTCTCTGGATGACACAGCCATCCAGACCTTAGGCCCAATCCTAGGGTACTTTGTGTGTCAAAGGCCATCCTGATGGATACGTTGGATGTAAGAGATGACGAGTGAGGGAAGTAAGAAGAGAATATTAATACAGATTTGTCACTCAGTCGGCTTTATGATGGCTGGAGTATCACTTGTGTCATTATTGCTGTACATAAATTTTCATGAAGCCTTTGAGTTAGTCTACTGGCCAGATATATAATACACGCATCGAGCCTGGCAGAGTGTGTGTGTAAGGGTGGATCTGGACCAGTCCAAATTCCTGCATTTGGAATCTCAGCGGTCATCGCCATGGATTTGTTTAGAGCGTAATTGAGACATACAGCACCAAATTTCAGCTCTCAAAACATCATTGGCCCATATGAATGCAAGTGGCTGCACAAAGTGAGCACTGAACAATGAGGTTAACCATCACGACGCTTTATGAACCCTTGTGTGCTGCTTTGGTTGTTCTAGTGCTGTGATAACAATAAAGCGTACATTGCAAAGTTCATCGCAGAGTGTAAAAAGCAACATAGGTGCATTTTCACATTTTATTCTCCTTCTAAATAACATTATAAGCAAAATATTATTGTTTTATAGACATGAAACTGCAGGTTCAGAATTCAGATCTCACTTGCCAAAGGACAAATAGCAAATATTGGGGTCAGGACTAGATCAACAGCTATTTCCACTACATCATGTAGTCTATTAAATGTTCATAATTGCTGTTCTGGGGAGCAGACATCATTATGTTTTCTAAAGTAAATTATGGGCCAAGGCACTGAATTACTTGTTTGAGAGGTACAGGTTCTGACGCAGGGAAAGATCATTGTGGCATCACTTTGAAAGACTCTTATTAGAGAGTTGCCAGAGAAAAAGTAGTATTTACATGAATCTCCTTGATTCAAAAATGTGACATTAAAAAAACTAGAAGAAGAAAGAAATGATATTTTTCAGTTATGATAATAAAGGAAGTAATTTTATTCTGTGCCTGGTAATTACACTGAAAACATAACTGCAACTCAAATTTAGCTGAGTCTTTGGAGAAGTGGAGGGGGGAGGACGTTCATTTGTGGATTCTGAGGATCAGCTTGGTCTTTCCTTCTTTCACAGAGATCATTGTTATACTCAAAAAGCAGGATTCAGTTATGAGTGAAAGGAAAGACAGTGACAACTGAGTAGCTGCCTTGGCAATGCTTCCTAATTAGGTATCCTGTCCCCGACCAAAGACCCTTCTAATTGATTCTTCAAAATCCCCATCCCAATAATTAGGCCATGTAGACACAAGGAGGATGTTAACAGAATCCAGTGAGAGCAAGAAAACTCACAATCATTGCGAATGACTAGAGTGGCTAAGTAATGAAGGCATTGAGAAAGAAGAAACATATTTTCCTGACCCTCCAAAATTAATCTGCAATGCCTCAAACAAGTTAATTTCTCTTCCACGGGCCAAATAGCAGGTCTTTGAAATTGCAGAACTTGTTTCTCTTTATCTGTATAAATCCATCCATTGTTTTAGGTTCAAAAGCAAATTATTCCATCTTGGTTTTCCATTCTGCCATCATCTACACCCTGATCTCTCAGCCTTGCCCCGTTCTGGGAATCTGTGCTGATTGTTGAATTTAACAATAAGTTCCTGTTCTAGACAGTCTATGGAGGGTTCATAACTTAGTTCGGTTTAAAACGAGTGGCCTACTATTTTTTATATTGCAAGTTTTTAGAAATTTTGACCAAAAATATTTGTTCTGAAAAATTACCTAGTGAAATTAATCTGAGTAGAAATAAAAATATGGATTTTTAAAAAAATTACTAAATTTTTCCCAAAAGTATGTTTAGGGGCTTGAATTATGTGGAAACATCTTCTCAACTCTCCTGAAATCAAACCCATCAAACATTATAGAATAAGTTCTGGAGTTTTTTAAGAAATTAAAGCACAACCATGAAGTAAGTAGGTGATAAAGCTCCAACTCTATGTCATTTGCATGACAGGAACAATTGAATGTTTTCAATGAGAAGATCAGATGGTCTGTAGAAAGTAACTGAAGAAGGAAGATTTTAAATTTCTTAGTCCAGAAATTTGAAATCAGGACCATGTGCTTAGCTGTGTAGTAACCACAGTTGCTACTCATGCACACGTGTTCACTTCTTGCTCAGCTGCAGTTAACAGGCATGTTCTCAGCACAGTCTTCACTTTCTCCTCATGTATTAAAAACTAACCACACAGAGGGTGAGAGTCAGGAAGGAAATTAGCATTCTCTGAACACCAGTCCCTTTCTTTTATAGAGCTTTGTTTTACTTACTTCTGAGCTTTTTATCCCCACCTGAAATGGCTCTGCTTGTTGAGTTGTTCATGGTTGACTTTCCCTCAAGAGGATGTAGTAATAAGTTACTAACAAGCCTGGTGACAGTAGGCAGAGCTCTCCTCTGCCACTTGCCCCTCCGTATGTCAAGCACCAAGGACAGTGACTGGCTTATGGTGAATCTTTATGTTTTTAAATAAAATTCCAGGCACAGGACTAAACACGGTGTGAATATTACTTCATATAATTCTTAAAGTGATCTTGACATGTAAATATCATTATCCCTCTTTTATGATGAGGAATCAGGAGTTAAAAGAATTAAGTATCTTGCCAAAGATCAAATTATCAAGAAGAGGAGATATGAATTCATGGCTGATGTGTGTTCTGTCTGGGGGCCGCAGGATAAAGCATGTTTCCCAAAGGGGACCGTGGCTGCAAACAAGAGGATTGTAGGTGGTAAACAAGTGGTATTAAATAGCATATATTAGGTATTAAAAAAGGATCACCCCTTAAAACTTCCTTTTCATTTTATTATGTGAAGGATAAAGCCTTGGATTAGTACCAGTGTGTATTTAATGCTTCTCTAATATAATAATTGCTCCTCTCTCTCTCTCCTTAGTTCAGCTAGGGGCAGCTAAGAATATAAAGCTAGAATTTTGTTTTCAGTGTATCAATTTTTACCAAGACCTGTTGAAGGCAAGTGATCCATTTGCAATAGTTGTATAATTCCATCATGAATACAATTTTAGGTAAAGGCTAAATTAATACTTAAAGAAAATATTAATTAGATAATAGTACAGGTGACATATTGGGCAAAAATTGTGGAAATCGCGCACAGTGACTAGTTTTGAAAACTCTGCTCTGAAGAAATTTACAAGGCCCGAAGAGAAACAAGCACCAAAAGGTATTGCTATGATAGAGAAACTCAGATATATATCCCCAAACTACCTTAAAGATACTACACTTGAGGTACAAAAATTAAAGACTATTAATTTTTGGCATGGCCAGGGAAAATACCACTGTGTTACCAATGCTAGGGCTACAATTAAGTTAATAGTCCCTGCTTCAGGGTGCGTAAAATATGTAAGTAATTAGTATACAGGTTAGGAAACAAAAGAATGCCTAAAATAAGAAAACAACACGTAATGTGGGAATTCATGGTTCTATGAAGTGTTAATTACCTCTTGTTATCATAAAGCTTCTTAATTATAGTTAATAATTCTGTTATTTGTTATATAATTACCGATCATATTGAAATTATATACATATATAAATGTTATAAATTAATACTTAAGTGCAATTAATAATTTTTTCATACATGCTCAGAATAATAGTAAACATCCATGCTAATTCTAATACATAAAATAGAAATGGAACATTGGGCTGCGACCCTGCTTTGGATGGGTATACAATAAAGAAATATCCACATTTGCAGAAGTGAGGGGTACCCTTTTTGTACGGTTGCAAGAAAAGTCTCAAGGGAGTTGGCAACCAGGACCTGCCAGTCATTTAAAAATAACCCAATTCATAACCCCAGTAAAGCTAACATATCTCTAATATGGCACGGAGTTTGCGCTTCACTAAAGTATGGCGCTGCCTGAGAAACTGTCATCACTTGGTGTACTTTAGGGTAAACTTTTAACAATGAAGGGACTGGTTTTCCTCAAATTCTTTACGCTGACATCTGTTTATAGGGAACATTAGAGTGGTTCAAAGGCTTGGGCCTTATATGAGGCCACTTGTCAGTCCCTTGCTACTTTCCACAGCCAACTGTCAAAGGCATAAACTTCAAAGGACATCTGATGCTTGCTTAGGAAGGAAAGGCTGACCGGTGTGGTCACAAGGACATGGCCCCACAAGCTTGGGCCCAATGTCCAAATTCTGACTCTCTCATTGACTTGAGCAAGTTGCTTAATTTTTCTAAGCCTCAATTTTTTTAGTTGTGAGCTAAAGGAAAGAATAATGCTTACTTAATTGAAATAAAGCAAGGGAATGGTCAGTAAGTATCTGGCACGTAATAAGCCTTCAGTTGATGTTAGCTGCTGTTGGCCTGTGTTAGGAAGCACAGTGTTTTCTTCTCTGGGCTTTTCCAGAGAACTCACGTAACATGACGCTGTTAACTCTACAGTGCCCTCTTGGGCTGGCACCTACTCCAGTGCCTCAGGCCAGCTCCGCATGTGTGACTTTGAGTCTCTCTCTCCTCTCAGCTTAAGGAAGCTCAAAGCCCATACCTCGTTTCGTGACTCAAATCCATCTCCCTTCCGCAGCACAACCAACGAGAAAGTCTGCATTAAAACTCAAACAGGGACTATTCGATTGCTCCACACTGAGAGACATGACTCCACCATATCCTTTGCAGAGTTAGTCTGGAACATTCCTCTCGTGTGCCATTTGCTTCTTTAGCTAGATCCACTTGCTAAGGATAACATTTACTATAATGCCTACTTTAATCTTGGTGTGGCCATTGATGGTAGCTCCCTAGCAACTTTTACATTCTGCTTCTGACAAACATTATGTCAAACATTTTTCCAAACAAAATATAAAGAAAATGTTTGAACTCAGCCTGTGCTATTTTTACATACCTTTTTCTTTATAGCCAAGCGTTAGGATAAAGGAGATATACAAGCTCAGTGGGAGAAAGAGTACAAAGCCCTTAGACTTGCTCATTCACCTGTGTATAAAACAAAATGTTTTACTTCTTTAGAACCCCTATTTGAAGGAAGAATTATGCCTGAATTTCATATTTTCACATGGGTATATTGATCAAGGGTGAAGTAGGCCACTGCCACTGTAGTTTTGCTCTTTTCTGTGGCCCTGCGAGGGTGACCGTGGCTGATTGATCCAACAATCAGCTTGATCTGCTTAAACTATAAATACCCAAGAAAGGTATATTAAAACCCCTGTCTATGATTAAGGATTTATTAATTATTCTGATTTTTTACCAGTTTTTAAAATTAGTTCCACAGCTATGTTTTAGGTTCATACATGTTCAATACTGTTTATATATATATATATAAAATTAAATATTAAATTTCTTCTTTTTTGATGGGTAAAAATTACATATATTTATAGTTTATAACATAAATAGATTCCTGAGAGCCAGCTGGAGCTGAGAAGCCAAAGAACTCTTACTTCTGAGGTTCCTGGAAGCTATCTTGGTTTTTACTCTTCCTGAGACTTGATTATTCAAACCTGCCTTGGATTTTCACCATATCTGAGTATCTTATTTTAAATTTCCTCTTTTGGCTTCAGGAAACACAAGTGGATATCTGTTGCATGTAACTCAAAGAATTCTAATATATGATTTAAATAAAAAACTTTTAAAAATATTAAGCTTCTTAGCTCTATGTTAGGCTTTTGTGTGTGTTTTAAGCATATTAAACACAAGATTAGGGAGAGAGTACAATTTTTTTTCATTATTAAACCCATGCTACTTGTTTAAACAGCCAACAGGTAGGGTTGACTACTTCTTTAAAAAATATCAATAAAGACATACACTCTCATTCAGTGAATATCCAAAGTAATGACACATATTTAAAAAAATACACACATGTTTTATATTTCTCCATTTTATCCTCAACAAAATTATCTACTTATTATAGTGACCCAAATCTTTTGAACAAAAATAGCAGGAGTTTCTTGTGATGCTTAAGCAGTTAGTAGTATATGTTAACTCTTGAATTTAAAGTAGTCCCATGATGTACTTTTGCAAGTGAGTATCATTTCTTTTACCAACAGATTTAAAACAATTTGATACACTAGAAATTCATAGTAGCTCTTTTTACTCCTTATATCATATATGTTATACAGTTTAGCCCCAATATGCTTTTTTTTTTTTTTTTTGAGACAGAGTCTCACTCTGTTGCCCAGGCTAGAGTGCCGTGGCGTCAGCCTAGCTCACAGCAACCTCAATCTCCTGGGCTCAAGCGATCCTTCTGCCTCAGCCTCCCAAGTAGCTGGGACTACAGGCATGCGCCACCATGCCCGGCTAATTTTTTACATATATTTTTAGTTGTCCAATTAATTTCTTTCTATTTATAGTAGAGATGGGGTCTCGCTCTTGGTCAGGCTGGTCTTGAACTCCTGACCTTGAGCAATCCGCCCG
>CAUYRT010102294.1:0-52448 GCA_963574885.1 Lepilemur ruficaudatus
GTCCCAGCTACTCGGGAGGCTGAGGCAGAAGGATCGCTTGAGTCCAGGAGTTTGAGGTTGCTGTGAGCTAGGCTGACGCCACGGCACTCTACAGCCCTGGCAACAGAGTGAGACTCTGTCTCAAAAAAAAAAAAAAAAAAAAAAAAGAGTCACTAGACTCTTAAGTCATTTAAGTATTTTATTTTCAAACAACTTATGCTTCCTTTTTCCCCAAAGCAGAAAACACTGTGTAAATTATCCTCATATTGTTAATCCCCTAAAGTGAAATGTTAAGGTTTTACTCCATACTTAAAGTGCTGTCAGAGAGTTTCATCTGAAACCAAGAGTGTTTCAGATCATTATTAATGATATCATATCAGTTATGGAAGAAATTTGGTGAGCTAGGGCCACGAGATTTATAAGTGACAGGAAAAAATTTGTGACTGAATTCTGTATTGTTAATAAATAATAACATTTTCCTCTGAAGGAAATTGTTCACCCACTATGTCTCCTCCCATTTTAAACATTTTTCCTTGTTGAGTGAATGCCTACTAGAAGTTCCTGACTTCATTCGGCTGCTACCTGCCAGGATGAAATAATGGGGTGAATGAAGTGTGAAGTTAAATAATGAGTCTCCACGGACAATGTAGCCACCAGTGAAAGTGATGTTTGTGAATTCATGTTTGCTTAGCTGAGTAATCCCTTCATTTTAATGTCTCTTGATAAGAGTTTAAGCCTAATTAATAAGTAAATGTTCTTAGAGCACAAATGATGTCATGAAAGTGGATCTAATTTCAGATTTTTTGGAAAAATTTTAATCCCTCCCTCACTTCTCTATGTGTTGCTACTAGTTTCTTCCCACTCCCTGTCATTCATTTTCATACAAAATTTCCTTGTTTGAAGATGTCTTGGGGCAATGTTGCTATGAAAATTTTCATTTTCTTGGGAGGTAGAAATATTCCAGTCTTTTGCTGTAGACCTTATCACGGCTACATCAAGACCATTGTCACTTAATTTGGGGAAGCAGGAAGATGGTGGTGGTGCTAGTGGGCATTAAGGGAGGAGTAACTTTGCCACAACACTTTAAGCAACTTAGTGGCACAAACTAAACCAATCAACAAAACTAACTGTAACATCACTTATTATTTGTGTATCTGAACTCTGTAATTCAGTGTATACCCATTTAGGAACATCATGACTTCTGGATGAATCAATCCTTTTATCAACAGTAATTTTCCTTATTTTGAAGTCCAATTATTAATAGTCTGATATTAATATACCCACTCTAGCTTTCATTTGATTAGTATTGTATATATTTTTCACACTCTTACTCTCAATCTAAGTCTTTATATTTAAAGTGGGTTTCCTTTAAACATCATATAATTAGGTCTTGCTTTTCTTCATCCAATTTGACAATCTTTGCCTTTATATTATGAATGTAATTATGGATATGTTTGTATTGAGATTTGCCATCTTGCTAGTTCTTTCCTACATGTTCCATTTGTTTTCTCTTCATTTGTTCCCCTTTTATTATCTTCTTTTTGGATTGAGTTTTCTTTATGATTCTATTTCATCTCTTCTATTGGTTTGTTAGTTATACTTCTTTTTAAACTATTTTCATTGTTCAAGGGTTTACATTACACATCTTTAGCTTACCACAATTCAGTTTCAAACAATATTATAGTCCTTCCTGTATTATGTAAGAACCTTACTATAATGTATTTCCATTTCCTCCTCTTGTTCTTTGTTGTCATGTATTTCGCTTTAACACATTTTATGAAAAGTACAATGCCTATTTTTACTTCAGACAGTCAACCATCTTTTAAAGAGATTAAAATTTAGAAAAGTGTCTTTTATGTTTACCCATGTTTTTCCTTTTCCTGGGCTTTCGTTGTGTAGGTAGAAATTTCTATCCTGTGCCATATTCCTTCTGCCTGAACAACCTCCTTTAACATTTCTTGTCATACTGCTGGCAGTTAATTCTTCTCAGATTTTCTTTGTCTAGAAAAATCTTAATGTTGCCCTTATTTTTAAAAGGTATTTTCACTAGAAACAAAATTCTGGCCTGACAGATTTTTTTTTTTCCTTTCAATTCTTTTTTTTTTTTTGACAAATTTATTGAAATACAATTTACATTCCATGCCATTACTCCATTTTAAGTGAACAATTAAATGATTTTTACTAAATTACCAAGTTGTACAGCTATTCACATAAATCAGTTTTAGAAGATTTTCTTCCCCCTGTTAAGTCCCCTAATTCCCAGAGATGTAGCTTTTTTGGGGTTTTGTTATTTTGAGTGCCATTTTCTCTCTCCTCTCTTCACACTTCTGGTTATAAAGGCAGTTATATTCTAATTCTCTCGTTTTCATGATTGTTGGGTTGATGTTGGACCTTCCCTCAGCAGTCTCAGTTATTAAGGGAAATGAAAGAAAAACCAGTTATTTGAGTTCTTCAGTTCTGCTTTTTTATTTTTGTTGGGAGGCATATCCCTGGAGAGGGCCATTCAACCTTCACACCTCTTTATTCTCTCTTTTTTAAACATTTCTATTGAAAGCTCATAATATATTTTTAAAATGTTCTTCCTTGGTTGGTGTGAAAAATATGCATTGCGTTATGAGAGTCTGGATTGGATAGCTGCTCTAATTGAAATCTCCTTTACATGGCTGTGGACTTGTTTTTGTTTGTTATGAATTTTTTTAAAAGACTTAATTTTTTTAGAGCAGTTTATGTTCCCAGGACTTGTCTTGTTTGAGTTAATAAAAAATAAAAGGAATAAAAAGAACTAGCATATACTGAGTGCTGATGTGCTGAGCTGTGATGTGCCTTACTTACATTCTCCCACTTCGTAGAGGGGTTGCTTGGATTAAATAGGAGAATATACACACCTGGCACTGCGCTATGCACCTTGTCACCCAAAGCACATAGCACAGTACTTTCTGCATGGTAGAATTCTCACTGAAAGTTGAATTGAATGACACTCCATAATAAATATTCACTGGTATAGTCAGAAATTAAGAAATAATCATTTCCACGTTAGAAGAATAAATACAACCCTAAGGCATTAATTTGCTAATTATTCTTCCCCATGAAGAATATAATCTGGTAATCAATCTTATATATCTTATATGCTACATAAACATTTCAAATTTTCGTATATTATTAAACTTAACCTCTGTGATATTCAGGTAACATTAAAATGGGAAAATGCAATAATATCATGAATAACCCTTTCAACATAATATGGTGAACTAAGTGAAATATGATGAGTTACTTTTATTTGGAAAAACATAATGTTACTCTATTTCAACTCAAGGGTATTAACATTTTTAGTGTTAGCATTAATTTGTTTTCTTTTAATCATATTATTATTACATTTATTTTCCTTAGTAAAATGGAAAAACATCCTAGTTGCCTAATGATGTGTTCTTAGGGTCTTAATGTGTAATCTCATTAGGTTTCTGGCTTTCAGCTGGTAAAAATTAATTTGTTTATCTTGGGGGAATTTTGCTTATGCATTTTTAAGGTATATTTACCATTTTCCACAGGTGATTTGTGCCAATATTTGCCCTATGTTATCATAGCAACTAAAGTTTTTCACTTTGCAATCTTATGCAGTCCAGATAGATTTAGTCTATTTTTCCAAAAACATTAGTAGAATACCTGCTGCATGTTTTTTCAGAAAACATTTTCTGTTCTTCAACTTTGAAAGAATATTTTTATACAAAGAAAGTCTGTGAATCAATATGAGATGTGTTTTATACTTCTCAAAAATATTGTCTTGCCCTTTGATGCTAAGCATTCTCAAGAGGTAGTTTTGTTGTGTTATTGTTTTAATATTTAAGCAAATAAAAATAGTTATTTGTGATACTAGCTATAGTATTTCTAAGAAAACATCCGAGCTTCATGCCCTCTTTTGTAATTCTGCCCCATCCTCTTCATCCACATGAAATATTAAAGTAAAATGTTAGCAGTTGGCGAGATCTTCCATAGAATAATGCAATGAAGAAACAGCTTTGATACAGTTATTTTTGTTCTAATATGTGAAGAAAATTGATAATAACAAAAGACTAACATTTGAATTTCACCCTTTACAGTGGCTTTCAAATGTATTTTCTTCTAATTTGGCATTTACAACTCTCTCATTGGTAGTTATTAACCCAGTTTAAAGGGAAGGACACAAAGATTTGTAGGAGTGAGGCAAGTCCAAGTTCACGTAGTTAGGAGAACCACAAACTAAACTTGAGAGTTCTGATCACAAGCCTTGTTATGGTTCCACTGCACTTTCCATGACTGGATGCCATGAAATGAAAAAAATAAAGTGGAATAAGCCCTTCTAAAGTAATTTAAATTACAAGATATTTAAACCTTTCTGTTTTAGTATGTATGCTGAAATTATCAAACTTTCCTGTTGAAAGAGTTTTTTTGAGTGTTGACAAGGAGAGATAACGTAAAGGAATCCTTCAAATTGGTCACCTTGGAAATGATAGAGAAATAAATTGAGAATGTTGTTTCAACATATGAATCCTTTTCTTTGTTCACAGCTGCAAACATTTTTTGAGACATTCCTGAAGGCCAGTTCATCTCTTCAGGCTTTTGATAGTATGAAGGAAGCAATTAGCAAACTCTTGCTAGCAGCTGAAATACTCAGTGAAACATCTACTCTGGGACCAAAGACCTTCAATAGGTAAAAACAAATTTTAATTAAAAAGGAAAAAGAAAAACCTATCTTCTAAAAATTGTTGGTGAAAATATATTTTAATTATCACCGGTAGATGGTACTTGGAAAATTTTATGTCAATATACAAAGATGATCTTCTAAACACATGTGACCTAATTTGTAGATTTTAAAACTTCAGAACATGTTACAGACTTGTTAGTGTCTATATAGTCCCAAGAAATAAAGCACAAGTTTTTAAAATTAATTTTTAAATTGCAGTTTTTTGTTCAAGCTCAGCTATTTCTATTATATATACTTAGCATTGACTAGGTGTAATTTTACGTAATGAATTTATGAATAATAAATTTTGTTCTCAGATATCCCACTGATTTCATAATGCAAAGAAGGAAACAAAGATCTTTATTAAGGAAATTGAATAACTCCCCATATGTCAGTTTATTTGATTTTAATTTATTGATTTTATTCTAAAGAAATATTGAATCTAATATGTAAAAAATGGGGCATGGCACCTCAATTTAAACTTTACTATACTTTGCATATTAATAAGTGCCTAGCATGTAGCACTAGGAGAGTTTTCTTCTCCACATTAAAGTTTTCATGAAGTAACTTCATTGTTTGGATTAATGTCTTATGAATTCTTAGGTACATTTTATTTTTTGTATGGAATAAAACAGGATCGAAATTCAAGAATTCCATGTAATTTAGGAATGTCCAAGCCATTGCTCTTTTTAATTAGCACAGATATTGAAATTTAACTATAGTAATTATTAATATGATACCAAATAATGGAGTCAGTGTAGCAAAGAGAATTTGGTTTTATGTTACTTTATGTTTTTATTTTAGATGCAGATTATGTTTTCAACTTTTAACTTTTGACATTGGTTATGGCAGTTTCAGGTACCCTGTAGTGCTCCAGGTCAGTATATCAAAGGACTCATGAATGGTATAAGCTTCCACCTTTTGGTGAAGGGTGTGTGTGTGTTTGTGTGTGTGTGTGTACGTCCGTGTTGTTTTCATTCATAGTAACCAATCAATAAATAGCAACTGCATCAAAGTCACCGTAGACTTACATTCAGTGTGGTTCAGGGAATTATCTAGAATGTGGAGAATCTATGAGTTCCAATTCCCACTATGTGTCCCTGTAAAACACATGAATTTTTCTATGATTCAAAGACTGTTTATGAAATAAATGTGGTATAAAGCCACATATGTGTTCATGGAGAAAAGCAGACATGTAGATAATAGAAAATAGCAGATTATCCAGTGTGTTCTCATGGTGTTATAAAATAATGTAACCTTTATTCTTTATATATAAGGATTTAGTTTACAATTGGTCTATATTTTCATTTAAAAAGCCATAGAAATTTTGAATTTTTGTTTTTTTCTAGTATAAATATGTATAAATTGAAGAGTGTTTCTTGTACACTCTGATTATTTTCCTTCCTCTCTAATTAAATATACCATTTAGATCGTCTCCCTCAAGATTTTTTTTTTTCTAAAATAGCCCTTAGTGGCAAAAAGATAAGAAAACAATTTATTTAAATTATTCTATAGAAAGCTGTACCTTGGGATATGGGTAGAAAGAAGGGAAGAGAAACAAAATAAAATTATGTATAAGAAGAATTCAACTTCCTATAGCATTTACTTGTTTTCAAACAATTATACAGGTAAACCACTTACATTATATGTGGCTCACACATTTGGTTGAATAGTTCTGATATTTATCCATAAAATTTTGAAACTGTATGAATTGAAATATTTTAATAGTCACTTATTTATTATGTTGCACATGTATCTAATAGTTTGTATTATGATTTTTTCAATTTATTTTTCAGAAAAAAATGTTATAGATTATCTTTCATGAATGTAGACTCTTCAACCATAAAAAAGTATCAAGATAAGCTAATATGACTTTATAATACATTAGTTTTTTTAATACTGTACATTAAAGAATTATATCTTTAAATTGTATTTTTGAAGAACATTACTCACATTTATACAACTGTTGACCTCCAAAAAGACCACTAGATGTCAGTTCTGATCTATAATCCAACAGGAAATAAATCATTTCTTAGAAGTAATTCCACTGTATTAAAAGAAGTCAATGAAAAACATTTGCTGTGCTTTTATTCTTTCAAAGGTACATGAGCATTTAAATTTTCAAGATAATGATAATATGGATTTTGAGGACCAAAATACAGAAGAATTCCTTTTAAAAGATACTTTCAATTTTCTCTTCTCTAATGAATTATCGCTTTCTGGGTTTTCTGAGATATTTCAGAGACTTTATAGATCAAACTTGTTTAAGGTAAGTGCACCGACAAGTATTTTTTCAAGTCATTCTTTAGAAGTTACCATTTTCCTTATTGTTCAATTAAGCAACTTGATAATTCATTTGAAATTAATTGGTATTTGTTATTTGTATTTCTTAATTTTTTTCTGACCTGAGGACCAATATTATTTTTATGTCAACTAAGCTTTGTGACTATATATGTTGAAATTATAAGTTGAAAATGAAATAAAACGGTTCATAATTTCATAAAGAATGTGGATATTATGAATAATACATATTATATATTCTAGATTACTTTAAAAAGAATATTAAAACTCTTTGGAGGCAGTCTAGAAGAGCAGTGAATGCTTCAAATTGACACCAGGAAACTTGAGTTGTGACATTATTTTTTTAAGCATCCACATCTGTTAACATATGTGGGTAGATGAATAGGGTGTAGGGCTTCAGAGTAGCATTAGTTAATTTTTATTGCATGCTAGCATCTCCCCAACCTCACTACCAAAGCATCATTGAGCTATTTCATCCAGGTCCTCCTTACCAAATATGAAGTTTTCTTATATTCACATAGCATTGGGACAAACTGAAGTCATTATGTATTATTTAGCATTAATTAGCTCAGCTGTTTATTTAGAGTTCAAAATTTGATTGGTTTATGAAGTGGGAGGCTATTGGGCTGAACATAATTTGACTTTTTAACAATTGTTCAAGCTTTTTTCCCCCCCAACATAGGGTGAAAACGATCAAAAGGAACTAAATCAATGTCTGTCTTTAGAGGAAATCAACTCAATTTTCACTTTCATGAAGGAACTTGGGAGTCTGGGACAATTCCAACTGGTAAAACAAAAGTGATATTTGATTCCTCTTTATTCCTGAGGTTATAGATCAGCCATAAGCTACCTGCTTTTGACTTCAAACTAGATGAAGATATTTCTTTGGGAAATAGAAATCTTTGTAAGCTTCTTTCCTCTTTTCAGAGATGTGATAGTAAGATGAGCAAGATCTGTATGCTTTAAGAGTTTGCAAACAATACATGACTTATTAAAGGTAAAAGAATATGGGATTAGCGTAGCTGGCAGGATTTGAAAATTCTCAAGGGGAAAATGTCAACATTTTTCTAAAGAAGTTTTGCTTTGAGCTTTGGAACATTTACATGCAATCAAAGTTTACTTTTGCTTATTATATACCCTTTTTGTTTGTGGAAAATCAAAAATAATTGAATATAACAATATTTTAGAAAACTACCTAAATCTTAATTGGTTATAACTCTATAGCAGACTTCAAAGAAAGAAAATGTAATTATAATAACTTTTATTGGTTCCAACCTTGAAAGAAGGCATTTGTTTTCTCTTCCATGTATTTTCTTGGGTTCTGTTAATTTATTGGTTAATATGAAAAGATAATTTATTGCATATGAATGTGCATGCTCAGTACTTGCTTTCTTTACAATTCTGCTACTTACATAGGCTATAATGAATTTATTTTTCCACCTAAGTTTTCCTCTTGGGAAAATGTCTTTTCAAAATAGCATTTTTAAGGTCTATCAATAATGTATTATTAATCTCATATTTGTCTCAAGCATTTTTAACTTTAAAAATATGTTTTTATATAACATATGCTACTTATGTAGCATTAGCCAATTTACTAAGTTAATTAATGAACGTTTGACACTTGTTTTTATAATTTGATTCCATATTTTTTGAAGGGCTCAAAGTAAGCTTATTTCCCCAAAGAAAATTTAATTGACACATAATCATTTTAATGAATTTAAATATATTTAATAGTAGGTTTCATATTCTCAGCAGTTTGGCTCAATACTATACAAAGTTAATCAAAGCCTGGCTTCATCCTTTAGTAATTTGTAACTTAAGATATCATGAATGTCGAAGACATCTGTCAGCACAATTTGAGTAAGAGCTAAAGAATTATTTTGCAGAAGAAAGACAAAACCCCAGTTTCTTGACTCTCGGAGTAGAAGGAGGATAACCACAGATTTTCATGTGTGTGAGATTAATATTTCTCACCCTGACATAATACTCTTGTAGCCCAAAAGGATTTTTCTTCTTCCTGCTGCCTGATTCACTGTGTTATTCAGCTGTTTTCAGGTATCTGTAGCAGGAAAGAGAAATCAATTTCTATTGAAAGAAAAGAAAACTCACCTCATTTGCAAATATGATCATCGACATAATCCTTTATAAAAAGTGGCATTTACCTTGACAACTGCATAGAAAATTAAATTATGGTACTGACCAATAGGCATTTTAATAGATATCTGATTTTTAAAATATTTGACTAAATATAAAACCTTTATTAGTAATACTACATTTTAATTTATTTTCCATAACTTAAGCTGATATCCTGCATTTGAATATTCCTTCTCAGCTCTTCCCATCTGCTTCTCCTGGGATTCAATCTTTGGTGCGTGAATTTTATGATACGGCAAATCCTACGGGAAAACCTGGCTCAGTCCTGACCCAGTACTGGTCTCTTTTAAATATATTTGAACAATTTCAGCTCATGAATAAAAAGGCACAGCTACGTCCACTGGAATGGTAAGATAGCCACAAATTTGAATTGCACAATCCAAAAAATCTCCAGTCTAAAGATTGATTTCAAAAGGCTTTGCCTACATTACAGAAAGCAACAAAAAGAAGTATGTCCAAATTTTCATGCCCTGGAAAATGAATGTCTTTAAAACATTGAAACCATAATGATTCTAGTGGTCTTCAAGCACTGTAACAAAAATATATCCAACAGTTTTTCAAACCAACAAGACATGACTCCACTATAAAGTAATGTTTAAAATTAAAAGTTTCAGTCTCATCGCAATGTATGATATATACCCTTGAATTCTGGGGAGTATCTAACAGAAAGAATTAGGTGAGATTTGTTTTATGAACCATGAAGCCCAATAAAGTTTCTTTATTCTGTGCAAAACCTGTACAAATATGTGTGTGTGTATATATATATATATATTTGTGTATTTGTTGTATTTTTTTTTATTTTAGAAGGTAAATATTTTTTTATTTTTTTAAAGAAGGCAGAATCTTCATCGTAAGAGGGAAATGTTTGGCTGGGATAAGTTTCCTATCTCCACCTCCTTTCTAACCAGAGGCAGTAGGAGGGAATAGGATGGAACTGGGACAGGTGAAACACTGATGTCTCTAGTAGTTGGTGAAAAGGGACAGCACCTAAGGTTTTGTCTGCTTCTCTTTTATATGGATACAATTAAGGGAGTATTTGACTTTTCTACAGCCAGCAAAACAGAGGTAAACCTAGACCGCCCATGGAGATGAAAGGCTAAATGGCCCTGCCATAATCATTAATGTCTCTCCCAGGCTGCCTCAGGAATGGCTTCAGTTCTATCCACTTTTACTTCACTTTCTTCTGCCTCGGAAGACAGTGAAAGCAGTCCTGTAAGAAACTCTCTGTATAATTAAAAAATATAAATATATTTGAAGAATTCTTAGGACATCTCCCAGGATCAGAACTCAGTTTGATTGCCACAACTTTATGAAGTTAGCCTTAGTTCCTCTCTACCTGGAAGTAGTAGGCATGGCAAAAGGTTTTGTTTGTTTGTTTGAAAATTAAATTTTAAATAATGTAGCTCAAAGCCACTTTGTTAGTACTTTGCACTCACTCAAATAATCTCAGATTGTCTCATTCATTATTATAGATAGGCGAAGAGCAGATTTGATTTCCCAAGGAGCCCATTTAAGTATTGTTTTTATCTTTGAGGAAGTCCCCTTGAGATATTCAAGCTTTGGAAAGTTTGTTCCCCAGAAAGGTTTTCTCAAGCTCCACATATGTTGTAAGGTTAAGCAACCCACTGATCTTAAATTTAGAAGATTGAATTCCCTTCCCATAGGAAAATTTAGTAACGGTCAGTGTTGAGTATAGCTAGAAAGAGTTAGGACTTTTTCGAACCATATAGGCTTGGATTAAAAAATCCTAACTTTAGAATTTATTAAGACAAGGTTTGACCCCTCTGAGGCTCAGTTTCTTTATCTGTAAAATATAGATTATACTACCTCCCACATATTATTTCAACAGGATCACACAAAATAACATCCATGTGCTACATGGTATCTGGTATGCTGTAGCTCAGGTAGGTAATAAATATCAGCAAACAGTATACTTTCCTTTCCATGTTTCTAGACCATTCAGAGATCACTTTAGCTTCTATAGCAGGGATAATTTTTTTTCTTTATAAGAAAAGCAAGATGAGTTTCAGAGATCTAACTTAACACTGAGACAAGTAAACTTTAGGTGTTTGTCAAAAAGCAAGTAGTATATTTCTAATTTTCATTTTAATTTCAAGAAACAATAATTTTAATTTCTTTAAGTTTACCAGTGAGTACATTTAGTTATCATTCATGGCATATTGCAAGGGAGATGCATATTATACACGTTTTTCAGATGAGGAAACTGAGGTGCTAAGAAGGGGAATTGTTTGCTTAAGTTGCACAACTCATAGAAATAGAATTGGGACGAGAACCCTGGACTTTGTCATCACGGTTTAGTGCCTTCTTCCAGTATGTCATGCAGACAGGGAGGTCAGCACTGCTCTTGTCTTCACAGTGGTTACCTCCAGTCTTTTCATTGTCTTTGTTACATACCTCCACTACCTATTAGGTTCAATGACTCCATCTTTCTTTTTAAATAAAGATCATCTGCTTGTATTAATAGCAACAAAGTGAGGAAAGAGAAAGTCAGAAAAGCATGACAGTAGTAGGTAACAGCCATGTGTGTGCCCTGGGGTTCAAAATCCAGAGATTTTGAACAGAATCTCAACAGAATTAGTGTAAATCTGAACAGAATGAAAATCTTAAAATCAATGTTTGTGTACCATGTGCTGACTTACTTTACTGGAAATAAACTTGTGTGAGCACTTTGCTCTAAGGAACTGCTTTCCATGAAATCCACTTGGATTTGAAACAAATAATGTTTTTGCAAAAGTACACAGGAAATCACTGCAGAATGCCTTAACATACCAAGTTTCTCATCCCATTAAGATAGCGATGTTTCCAAAATTCAGTTTCTGTACATTTTAGGGTTGTATCTTTGGCAAGATTCACCTGGAATAATGACTTTTAAATATAAAACTGCAATAAAATAGTCACACTTTCCAACATTGACAATAGTTTTAATTCCTTGCTTCTTCTTAATTTCCTATCTGATGTTTATAGTTTGAAGGAATCAAATATGCCTTTTTCATCTCCTCTCTATTATAGTGCCCAGCATAATATCTGGGACAATAAATATTTATAAAATGTTATTTGACAAACACAAGTGTATTTATTAATAATTCTCATAGCATCCCTGTGAGGTAAGGTGAGTACCGTTATCATCGTTTTGCTGGGGCGAACACGAAGACTTGCACCAGCACAGGGAAGTCGTGTCAGGGGCTTACAGGCCATCATGCCCGGCATTCTTCATCATCAAGACCAGGAATTTTTCTGTCTGCAATTTAGATTATTTTGGACCCAAATTTAAGGATCTAAAGGGTAATCTGTCCAAGCATTTAGTTATACAACAGAGAAGATGAGGTGAACACACCAGGATATAACTAATCCTTACCATTTACTACTGTTAATCAGAATTCAAGGAAGGAAGCCTTGGCAAAACATAGATCGTTGTCATTGCAATACACTTATATTTCTTCATTTTAAATGTATTTTCTTCCCAGGCTGTGTCCAGAGTTTCCAAGGCTTCTTGCTACAAAACTGTGTAACTTTAGCCAGATTCCAGTGAGAATGTGTGTTCTTGAATCACATCTATTGGACCCAGGCTATCCAAGATTCTTCAGTTTTGGATTGCAGAGTGACTTTTTGCCCTGTTTTTCTTCAAATGTGCCTCTACTGATTAGAGATGATGAGATTTCCACCCACCTCATTTGAGGCTAGATTGCCATTTTTGAGAAATGAAATCCAGAAAGTGTTTCTTTGTGTTTATCAAAAGAACTGTGCCCATACAGAAGAAAAGTTGGGGTGTTAGATGTAATTTCTATGTATTTTGTTCATTTCATTAATCCAGAGTTGTTTGGCATTGCATTTGCAGGAATTCTTTCACAGAGGATGAGAACATTGAAAAACCACAAGTGCCATTTGACTCAATAGGAAATAAAAAAGGTAAAAGGATATATTCCCATTTCTTTCAACATAAAAATAAATATTGCCTGGCCAAATAATTATATATAAAATGTTTAGCCTCGTTAACAACCAAAAATGAAAATTAAACAAAGAAATGCTATATTCCCTCAAATTTGGAAAGATTTTTCTTCTTGATATAATAGAGCTTGGGGATCCAGCAATCCCACCACTGGGTATATATCCAAAGAATATGAAATTAGAATGTCAAAGAGATATTTGTACTCCCACATTAACTACAGCACTACACATGATAGCCAAGACATCAACCTAAGTGTCCGTCAGTGGATGAATGGATAATGAAAATGTACTATATACACAATGGAGTGCTATATATATACACAATGGAATGCTATTCAGCCAGAAAAAGCATGAAATCCTATCATTTGCAACAATATGGATAAACCCGGAGGATATTTTGTTAAGTGAAATAAGCCAGATACAGAAAGACAAATACTGCGTGATCTCATTCATGTGGAAACTAAAAAAAATGTTGCTCTCATAGAAATAGAGAATGGTACCAGTATTCTGTTCTCACAGAGAGTAAAATAGTGGTTACTAGAGGATGGGGAGGGTGGGGACTGTGGGGGGAGGGGAGCGGTAGAGGTTGGTTATAGTTAGATAGCAAGAATAAATTCTGGCGTTCTGTTACACAGTAGGGTGCCTGTCGTTAACAAGAGGATTTTGCATGATCTCACCATGAAGAAACATAAGATTTGATCAGATTTGATCATTACACAAAATATATATGTATCAAAACATCCCATTGTACGCTATAAATATATATAGTTATTATGTGTCAATTAAAAATAACGTAAAACTTTAAAAAGAGATAGAATTGGGGACAGAGTAGGGAAATTAGTATTCTCATAGTACTGGTGATTGTATAAATTAAAACAACCTTTATTAAGGGACCATTTAACAATATATTATAAAAGCTTTAAAAGCTATCCTTACAGGCCAGAAATTTCACTTCTAGATATTCGTTTTAAGGAAATAATTAAGAACGTATAAAAAATTTAATTACATAAATTATTAATAAATGAAAAAATTAGGAACTACTGCTATTGCAATAAAATTGGACTGAACACATAAATTAAGCTATAGTCATCCAATCAAATGCTATAAAGCCATTCTTATGTCATGAAAAACTATTTATTTTTATCTTTATTTTTTATTTTTTTATTTCGGAATATTACAGGACACACAAGTTTTGGTTACATACTTTGCTTTTGTACAGTTTGAGTCAAAGTTATAACTGTGCCCTTTACCCAGATAGTGTGTATTGTACCCATTAGGTGTGAATTTACCCATCCCCTCCTCCCTCCTCCCACCTGCTTGATTTCCCTTGAGTTTTACTTCCATACATGCACATAAGTGTTAACAGGAAAAATATCTGTGACATGAAAGATGTTTATGATGTAAACATTGCACCTGGCTACTACAACATGAAGCTCAAGGAAAATTAATGGTGATTTTGATTTGCCCTCTTTGGTTTATCTCTATTTTCTCATTTTGTTTCCCTTCAAAAGAACATCTTTTCATCATAAGAATAAAAAATGTTTCTCATTTTAAGAATAAAAAAGTGAAAAGAAGTACCCACCCATATGTCTATATTTTTCTTAAAGAGATCAAAGTTTTCCTATCACAAATCAGGATTTAGTCCAATACAGTGGTTCTGAGTGTGTGCCCCCGCAAGCAGTATCTAGCAACAACAGCAGCACCTGGGAAACTTAGAAATTCAGATCTACTGAATTAGAATTTGTATTTTAACAAGCCCTTCAGATGACTCTGAGACATTCTGGAGTTAAGAATCTCTGATTCAATAGAATGACTCAGTAGGCCCAGTGAACAACTGATGAGAAACTGCCTTTCTCTAACATTTTTTAACTCTTTAAATGAATGATTTAAGCACTTGGGGTGTTTTTATTCATTCATTTGTTCCATAATTATTTACTAATAGATGTTTGGTTGAGTTCAGAAACTTACAGTAAATATTAGTGGAACCAAAATTTCTGTAATTCTAATGATTTGGGATATTACAGTCATAGGATTATAAAACTAGAAGAAAACTAGATAGATCACCTTTGGGCAAAGGGTGGCATTTAGACTATTCATTTCCTCCCTTAATGTTTTTCTATTTGAAATAATCATTCTTCTGAGCTTTGACTCAAACAATTTATTTTGTTTTATTGTAGTTTTCAGTTTCACTTAGAAGTGCTTACTGGTGTAATAAAAGTTAAGTGATAAAATGTGTTGTATTAAATTATCATATTTGACATGACTAAATATGTATTTAAAAATTTTGATTAATAGTTTTTATTTCAAATTTACATTTCTTTTTCTAGCTGCAGTTCCACAAATTATGAATGAAAATAAAGAAATGCATTGCAGTAGTGGTGAGTTGAGATTCAACTGTTTCAGCAGTGTAACTAACAGTTGGGTACAGCCCTGATTTGAAAAAAAATCATTTTATTATATTTGGGTATCTTTAGGCTGCTAATTTGTTTTAAGTAAATTTTCAGAAATTATTACATTTCTGATTGAGTCACTATCTATCACTTTTTGCATAAGTAGAACATTTTTAATTTCCTGTTTTTCAGTTTATTTTCTTAAAATTCATGATTTGTTTTATCAAGTATAATAAGGAAAAATATATACATTTTAAATCTATATAAACTTTAAATAAGTTTCTTTATTCTATTCAATATTATTACCGAGATCTCGCAAATACATCATTGTAGAGGGTCTGACTGACTTTGCCAAGGTCACAAGGCTATTAAATTCCTGAGCTGAATCATGAAGCTGAATCTTCAGATTCTTTGTTCAAAGCTTTTGAATTTTCATAATATCCTATAAAATATCATAGAAAAATAGTTCTACACAGCAAGTTTGTTTTTTTGACAATGTGTACTTTTAAAAATATATATGCATATATTTGGTGCTAAAACATGCAGTTAGAAAATTTAGATTTTCACAAATACAAAATCAATTTCAGTAAAATATTAAAGCTGAAAAAATAAAATGTATAGACTTAGGTTTAATTTATTATAGATGGAAGTCTTCTAATTTAATAAAATCTAATTTGTATCTTCTAAAATGCAATTTAATTCATTCATGATGTTTAAACATTATTGTTAAAATCAGAGTACACTGAGAAGTTATATAATAATATAGTTTAATGGAATTAACAAATATACCCAATTAAAGAAAATAGCATTTTAAATAAAATATTGCTAATAAGGAAAAGATAACAGGTATTATTTATGCCCTTCCCTCCCCACACTTACCGCCTGATCTCCCACCCCTAGAAAAATATGTTCTACTCTATTCTTCTTGGAGACTATTGCCTGGAGTGTGGTAGGAAAAGGACTAGAGAGAAAAGTAGGAGCAAAATTAGTATGAATACTTATTGAGAGTCTACTTTGTGCCAGGTCCTGGGCTAGATGCAGCATCAGGAAAGCCACTTCACCTTTGTGGGCTTCTATTTTCTCATTTGGAAAATGAAAGGATTGCGTTAGATGATCTCATTTTTCAGTTCTCAGGTAACATGGTGTAGATGATATGAACATCTTAGATAAGCCCTTCAACTTTGTTCATGTTTTTCTGTTGACAAAAATTAGTCCTACCTGGATCTTCATAATTAATCTTCCTACTTTTATGGTATGATATAAGATTTAAAAAATAACTTGATGATGTCTCAGAACAGGTGGGATTATCTTTAAGAGTCTAGGCTGTTCTCATGTTTAATGTGAGTTATGATTATCTCTCAAGAGGGCAATAAAATTCTGCGGTTAAAAGAAATCCATTAAAAGCAACCAAAACTTCAAACAGCTTTCCCATATATACTTGCCAAATAGGTTAAGCAGCCTGCTACCACCATACCTCACGCTGGTTCTCCACAGATCTAAGGTAAGCTGGCCTGAGACAAGTTGGGACTGGGTTGGGAAGGATGCCAAGGAAACACCAGGTGTTCGTAGGCAGCAATGCTGGTGATTCAGCTGAAGATGATGTCAGAACTAAATCAGCTTTCAAACAGGGGTATAGGATGCAGTGCTCAAGCCAGAGGTGGAGAGTTTCTGATGAAACCAAAAATAAGCACTTGCTGCAAACTCACTTAAGAAAATGATTGCACATTTATTTCATCTCATCTAGGGGTGAGTTTCAGTTTATGATGGGGGCAAGCCCCACTGAAAATTGTGAATATTAAGTGAAAATGTAAACTGCAGGGAAATTAACTCTCAGTGAGTATTTAAAAAAATATATATCCTATTAAGCTAAAATACATCTATGTTTTATTTTGAAAAATGTTCTACCACTTTTTTATCCATTTAGCTAGTTCTGAGCATAAAAGTATATTGAGAGTATTTACATTCCCTCTGTGCCTAGACAATGGACCTCTCCAAGCACAATTCATAAACCAACTCCAGTTTGTTTAGCATTATTTTGGTTTTGCAGCATCTATTTGAATCAAATCTCATAACTAGTAATATCCTGGTTTTACTGGGCTTATCTCAGTGCCTTGAACATAGAAAATGTTGAAAAAAACCTTTGATTAAAAAATGATTGTTTTGTTAATAAGAGGTTGAATTTGAATTGAAAACTGTGGTCCTTTTCAGGATGAGTTTTGATGAGACGATTTCTGCTGTTGTTCTTTTATTGTTTCTTTTTTATTATAAGAAAATTTCAGGAACTTGTCTGATCATTGAAATTATAGATGCAGTCCACCTACATGTATCAACCAGATAAAATCTTTGGTTGACCTTTATGTCAAGTAACAAGTGAAATTAATCAACCAGATAGTTTACCTAATTCACCGAGCTATTGAACTAAATTGACTAGTTGTTTGTTTTTTTAAAGACTTTTCCATAAAATTACAATATATCTATTGTATTATTATTCTTAATTTATATCTGAATGACTTTTTTCCTTCCATAGCCTGAGAAAACCATAGAGTGTGGGTCAGAAGTATATATGTGGTTTTTTTTTTTTCATTTTAATTGTTTTAGTGCATGATGAGAGCTATACTGAGACCTAGTCCTCAGAACTAGAATAAAGCATCAATGTGTTTGGTGGTATCCATTGCCATGGATTTGGTGGTGCATCTCCATGTTCATCAAAGAAATATAAAAATTTTGGTCCTACTGAAGCACAAAGCTCAGAACATAATGAGAGATGCAACTGGAGAGCAAGACAAGAAAAGGCTTATGAAATGCCCTGTCTGCCCTGCTGGGAGCTTGGACTTGGTTCTGAAAGTGATGAGAAACCACTAAAAAACCAAAGACAAATGATCAGATTCGATTTCAGAAAAATCATTATTATAGCTGTATAAAAGTAGAGGAAGAGACAACAGTTAGTAGAATAATCTCCTTTCTCTAAGCTCAGTTTTAGAGCTTCCTGTGGTGAATTCTGGGTTATCCTTTTTGTTGCTATGTTGTTAGACGTCACTGAACATTTTATGTAAAGGCAATGCAAGGATATTTTCATTTTACTGATTTCTATAGCATTTTCTATGTTTTCTTTGTTGAGATTTTGTTGATTATTGAGAAGTATTGATGGAACAAAATGCTTGTGGATATTTCTTTGAAAAACATTTTGTCAAGCTTTTGATTAATCTGTTTATTCTAAACATTAACATTGAGCATAATTTTACAGTGGCTGGTGTATGTACTTCTAAAGCTATTTTTCTTTTTTCTCACCAAAATTTAGCCATGAACATTGGCCTACGAAAGGGAAAGATTTTTTGATGCCGTAGAATTAATGTAATATTCTAGATTCTATAACAGGATTGAGCAGAATATAGTGTTTCCTTCTTATACATTCTGGTATATTTCCAGGTTGAGGTGACCTGGGAAGAGAAAGGTTTCACAAGCCCTTGTTGTTGTTTTTGTATCTGAGTGTTTGGTATAATATTGGAGTTTGCATTCTTTGCCCCACCCTACTGCCTATAAGACATATCAATCAAATGGCAGTTTAATGACACTTCCCACTGTGCAATTTTCCTCATATCCTGCTAGCTTCCTCTGCCACCACCCTACAGAGCCATCACCCCGATTTACACAGTTGCTGGATATATGCAGTAAATATCATTGAAATGTTTTCAATCCACAGGAGAGGCACTTTTCCCACCTTCTGTGCCTTTAAACTTTCAAGGGCTGAGCAAAAAATTCTGTCTGCATAACACTAACTAAAGTCAACAGCTGTTCTGTGAGGCAAATGCTACAAAATTTGACAAATCAGAAATCTAGCTGAAGCCACAAACCCACCATGACCAGGGTGCTGAATGGACAGTCAGCAGTGATCACTGAAGTTGCTCAAAGGAATTAGAAACAAAAAACACCTTAATCATATATGCTTTAAAAATACTTATCCACTTCACAGTTGTCTTTTGTCATTATTTTTGTGTTTATTTTTTTAACAGATAAAAACACACCGTGTCATATTAAGCAGATCTTCACACATCCGCGTTTGGAGCTAAATCCTGCGTTTAATCTGCAGATCAAAGATTATTATGCTGAAGTCCCATTTGATGTGGTAACAGTGACAATTGCAGTGGAGACTTCGAAGTGTCAGTGCAAGGCGCACCTGTATGAGCAGGCTGGGCCCAGGTATGGGACGCTGACTGGAGCTGAGTTGAGACAGCGTACGGAGAAGCAGACATTTGATGCAACCTTTCAAAGTGGTTCAGGAAAGCGGATTCATTAGATCAATTAAGAAATTGCCAGTGTGTGAAATTTCCCCCTCTCAGGTGTTATGTGGTTTAATTGAACACATTGGTGCTTTACGGATTATTAGCAATCTTAGTGACTGATCTTTGTAACAGTGTTGTAACAAGAGAGAATCTTGTTCTCAAATAATTGAGACCCCCATCAAGGAAAACTTTTGCTTATTGTTGTCTTCATGTTTTTAGACTACTGATGAGTTAAAGTTTTTGAATATTCAAAAGTTGATTGCTTAAACACGTTGGTGACAATTTGTGGTCATAGTACAATTAACTTTCCTAGTCTCACAGGGATTTTTTTTCTGTTGATTCTTTTGAAAGTAACCAACTCTTTTGTTTGGAATTTTGAACATGCCATATCCATAGCAAAGAAAATATTCATGGTTCCATGCTATAGGGAAGGAAATACACTTGGCCTCCCAGGAGCCAGGAGAGTCTAGTAGAAAGAAAAGGCGAGTCAAGTCAGATCAACCTGGGTTCCAACCCTGACTCTTCTATATGACTTTGGGCAATTTGTTTACCAATTGTATGCCATGGTCTCTATATCTAAAATAGAGACTATCATAGTTGTTGTATTAAGTGGGATAGTATATAACCTGGACAATAAGTGATTAATAAATAATAGTTTCTTTCCATGTAGTTAATAGAGCTCATGACTTGCGCTGCAAGCTGACTCTTGGCATAGCAAAGTACTGTGAAACAGAGGTTTAATTTTTCCATATTTTAGGCTTCTTATGAAATTATATAGACCTTATTTGTTTTTTATACAAATAGTAGATATTTAGTGAATATTGATGTTATGAATCAGCTTGGGCCATAAATTTCCCCTATTCATTCCTTCTTTCTTTCTCTCTAGCTTTGCCAACTACCCTCTAGGCTTAGGAATGAACAAAATCTCAATATTTGTGGTGGATGAATCTCCAGCACAGAGTGAGAACCTGATCACTTACAAACTCACCATCTATAGAGAAGACCGCCCAAGTCTGCCCTTGTTTGAGGACTTCACAGCATGTGGCTTTGTGCAAGTAAGTGGCTTTCGTATTTGCATTTGTGTTGAATTGGTAATGATCTGCTAACCCAGGTGAAAAATGCCAAATGGAAATTATTGCAAGAAATTATGTGCTTTTAAATCTAAAGTGTGGTGTTGTTTCAAAGGAACAAGTGCCCCAGCCAGGTATGGAAAGCACCTCATTGTGAGCGGTTTTCTTTTTAGTATAGTGGCTCCTCCCCACACTCATTGTATTTAGTGGCTTTATTGTGGTTAATATTCGAAAAAATGTCTGAGTACTCACACTTAGTTGTGAAATCGGTTTCATGTTTCCCCTTTAAATTGTGCTGTTTTCCTTGGATTTGTCCCTGGATCTACTTCTGAAATCTTAAACTAGATTTAGTGGAATTTATTTTAAGGAATGAAAAGAAAATTTATGAAGCTATTTTACAGAAGGGATACTGGATAAATGAAACTAAATTGGTTTGGGATAGATACATTTGTCATTTGCTTTTCATACCTTAATCGTTCTGCAAGGCTGTAGTTTCTCTTGTGAGCAACACATACCATTTTGTTGCCTTGTTGATTTTGGAGAAGGGTGAATGTTACCCTGAGACTTTGTCTTGTCTGGTGGTTCTCCCTGTTTTTTCCCCTTTTGAAGGATCACATGTATAACCTTCCACATTTCCTCACACTGTATATACCCTCATTGCAGGTAATTCCAGGGAAGTAGTAATTGCTATTCTTACCATATGTCTACTAATCCACTCACCAAGTACACCTGCAAATATGTCATGTCAAATTATATGCTACTGGGAGCTTTGAAGCACAGAAAGTTGGTAAAAGAGAGGTATAGCCAACTAGGCTTTGGTGGGTAGTATGAACATCATATTTTTTGTAAATTTAATGGCCAGGCACAGTATTAAATTTTATAAATTTAATGGCCAGCCCACCACTACCGTTACTATCTCATCTATTCCCAAGAGCGTAATACTATTTCATAAGCATCCCCATCCCTAAGATTTTTATTTTTCAAGGAAACACATATATCTAATTTATGAATTACCACTAAATCAAACGGAATTCCACATTGGTCTAAAGATTGGTTCAAAGCAAGACAAAAAAATTATTCTAAAAGATAGTAGAGTATGCTTAAAAAAAGAATAGAGTAGGGTTCCATGATCAAATAGATTTATGAAGCAGTGAGTTAAACAAAATTAGGAAGGTTTCTTTACTGTAGGACTTCTCTGAACCTTTAACATACTAATTTAAATGGTGATCCCTTTATAGTGTTATGACTATATAGTGTGCTGCATTTTCAAACTTATTTGAGGCTGTTTTAATAGAATAACTATTAATATTTGATTTGTGGAATGCAGTTGAGGAAACACTGGTCTAGACTATGGATAAGGCTTCACAATATGTTTCTCTCAGTTTTCTACTTTTCAGTTTGCTTTATTTGGATTGTTGTGTCTCAGTCTTTTTCTGAACTGGAAAACAAAAAATAGAGCACATGAAAAATATTTTAAAAAATGAATGCAAACCTAGAGGGACCTGTGTTTTTGTTTATGTGTGTAGTTTGTATGTATGTAATTATTTCCAAACTAAATGTTCTCACCTTTTTTGTTGGAGCAATTTTTTGTTCATGCATTGCTGGTGAAAGTGTGAAGTGTTTGACACTTTGGAGAACTTTGGCAATATCCACTAAAGCTAAATGTAGATATATTTTTTCCATGATCCAGCTGTCTTCCTAGCTATACACCCAAGAAAAATGAAGCATATGTCTGTCCATCGAAAGACACATACAAAAAAGTCTTCATACCAGTTTTATTCGTAGTAGCTAAAATCTTAAAGCAGTTCAAAAGGAAAGAAGATAAATCCAATACTAACGAGACATTTGAAAATAAATAAATTACTGATACACACAATCATGGAAGAATCTTCAAAGCCTTATATTGATAAAAACAAGCCAGACACATAAAGACATACTATATTTCATTCATATGAAGTTTAAGAACAGGTGAAACTAATCTATGGTGATAGAAATCAAAATAGTGGTTACCTAGAAGGTGTCGGTAACTTTCAAGGAAAGCATGAGGAAACTTTTTGGGCAAATGTTCTACGTCTTGATCTGGGTGGTGGTTATGTATAAAACCAGATGTTGCATAGAGATATAAAAATGTAATTAACTATGCACTTAAGATTTGTGCAATACTGTATATAAATTATGTAATACATAAAATATGTACATAAATTTGCATATATAAAATTATTTATACTGCATATAAATTATACCTCAACAAAATAAGAGAAAAACATTAGTGGGGAAGTATGTATCGTTATCTTCCGTGACATGCTTCTCTTCTCCAATATTGATCAGAAACAAGTTAATTATCATGCAATTACCTTAGAGAATATATATTAGAAATTTGTTACTGTAATGTCAAGAGAAATATTAGAAAATTCTTGTGGGCTGAATGCTACAGATGATTGCAGAAAAGTATGTTAGTCATTTATGAGAATCCTTTCCAGAAGGTCTTAATTTAAAGTTTATGTGTGGTCCCACAATAAGTACTGTATTTTATAACATGAAAAGTGTTTAATAAGCACTAGTACTTTTTAGAAAGTGTAAAATGAAGGAACAGATAAATGTGGCATGAATAATGTAGATTGCTTTAGACACTTAACTAGGCATGAGTGGCCTCATGAATTAGGAAAAGTCAACAGCAGAGGTAGGATTTTCTCCCCATAAACTCCACTTAAAATTCTGATCCAGAGACCTTTCTCTTCTCTTTTATGTTTAATCTCATTAGGGCCTTTAGATATCACTGCAAGCTGATACCGTGACAAAGGTTACAATACAAAGAAAGAGTGAGGGATAAAATTTCTAATCTCCTATCAATTTTCAAGTATTTGAGATTTCCAAATTAGGTTGGTAGCTAGGCAGATACACTTCATGAGACTTAAAAAACTTTCAGTTTTCCAAACTGTTGTTTTTCTTTCTGTCAACAGCCATAGTGCCCTTATTATTAATATATTTTTAGGACTAAAGTCTTGACTCCAACTATTGCAGATTAAATAATGGGCTGTTCTATTTGAATCCCCAAAGCCTATACATCTAAACTTAAAAGGAAGTGAATTAAACTTAACTTATATTTCATTTGTTAGTTAAGGGGAGGTGGGGAATTACAATTTCTCCTTACATGTCAAATTAGATTTTGGTCTAATGGACTTCATTATTAAATTTTAGATAAACATTGTCTTAGCGCATTTGTGCTGCTATAACAAAATATCTAAGACTGATTCATAAAGAACAGAAATGTATGTTTACAGTTCTGGAGGTTGGGAAGTCCAAAATTGAGGTGCCTGCATTTGGTGTCCGGTGAGGGCCTTCTTGCTGCATCCTCACATGGTGGAAGGGGCGAAGAGGGCAAAAGGGAAAAATGCTTGAGGAAGACTTGAAGAGCAACAGAAGAATCTAAGCTGGTTCCCTCTACCATTTTTATAAGGCACTAATGCATACATGAGGCTGGGACCCTCATGATTTAATTATGTCCTAAAAGGCTCCACCCCTTAATACCACCACAATGGGGATTAAGTTTCAATACATGAAATTTAGGGGGCAGTCAGACCATAGCAAACATAAAAGGCCATCCAACTTCAAACATCCAAAGAAGGAAAATCCAGTTTAAGAATAACCAAGCCCCTAATTTCTCTCTCACCCATTCTCTTAACTTCTAGGAATCAACTATTCATTTTACCTCTTCACCAAAAGACTTACAGGGAAGGGAAAGCAAAGATAAAACACACCAGTCAATTAAAAAATCAATTGCTATGACATTTTGGTAAATAATAAGATAATTTAATTAATTTGTTGATAGACATTTTGTATCATTTATGCTGTCAAATGCTGTTAAGTACCTATTTAGCCATAATGAACTATTTGAGTTTCTTTGATGCCTATTTTCCAATTATTCTCTTGCTAATTGGAATTTGTATATGGTTGCCACAGAGGCAACTCTTAGTTTAGTTTTTACCAGTGAAAGAGAAAGAGCTAATTTACATAACTGATATAAAATAACCAGATTGAAGGCAGGGTGTCTCAACCTCAGCACTACTGATATTTGGAGCTGGATAATTCTTTGTTCTGGGAAGTTATCCTGCCTTATGGGATATTCAACAGCACTCCTGGTCTCTGTCCACTAGATTCCTATAGTGGACCCCCTTCCCAAGATGTGACTATCAAAAATGTCTCCGGTTATTGCCAAATGTCACCTGAGGAACAAAGTCAACCCTCATTGAGAACCACTAATGTAGACAAATAAGAGTTTCTGCTTTTCTACTTTCCTGTATGTTTACTAGAATTGTGAATAATTTAGAAGTAATCTTTCAGTGTTATGTGTTGGAGAACCATTCTTATCTTTTCTCATCCTTGTAATTTTAGTAATTTTTATAGACAGTGATACTATTCTGACAGATCTTTATTCTACTCATTAATCTGCCATCCTATCTGTCCAATACAATTATTATAATCAGAAATATGCATTCAATTATAGAAAACATGATTCTTAATGAAACATAAAAACATCATATAACACGGTCAGATTGTAATTTCATTTTGATTTACCCATAAGTAGTATAATGTTTTGCTGTTAGGAAGAAAGATTTAGAAAGTAATAAAATATTATTGTGGCTGTAATATGTCATGTTTAGGAATTAATAAAATATATTTATGTTCTAAGGAAATTAGAATACATATAGAGAAATATTTCTTTTACTATCCATTTTCAAATCAAGTTTTTTTTTTGACATGGCTAACAATATAACATCCACAGAAGTTGATCTGTATAGATGATCTATGGCCTTGTATACATTTTACCCCCAAAGTGTTGTGCCAGAATAGAGCCATAAATAAAAAGCTACAGAAAGGTCACATAGCTTAAACTTAGGAGACTATGCTTCATGGATCTATTTGTTAGAAAGAGCTTTCATTTTTAAATGGATTATAATTCACAAAGGGAAAATAACGAGGAAAGGGAAAATAGTATTTTCTAAAAAAGATTTATCTGGCATTTAGCTGCACATTTAAAATTGGCACTTGGTGCTTGCTTTTAAAAAATTAATTAGCCATCTAGATGCTAAGATATTAAATGATGTGTGAATGGTTCCAGTTATATCATTTGGAAATGCTTTGTAACTCTCTCATTTACTTTTTGTACCCTTCCAACACCACAGAGAACTGTTATAAAACAGTTCAAGTAATAGTTGCCTAATATCTTAGCAAACATCCATAATAAGAGAACAGGAGTGCATCTATCCTAATTATTTAATAAAAACCTGTTAATGTCCAAAGTTGTAATATCAATTAAATATCCATTTTAGTAGTTATTAGTTACCTTGCCTACTTCATTTTACCAGAGGAATGTGACTTATTTTTTCAACAATATAATCTGTGCTGTAGTGAAATGCTCTCAGCCGGTAAATGGTTATTAAGCACCTGCTATGCACTTTGTTCTTACAAATATGCTGTGTGCGGTAGGGGAATACAGAGCAGCAGCAGCAGCAGTGGTGATAGTAGTAGCAATGTGACATTTACAGATCTGTTATTATGTCCCAGGCACTAGGTTAAGAAATTTACCTTCTTGTTTTATTTAATGTTTATCACAACCTTGAACATAGGTGATTTTTTTAATCCCCCTCTTTTTTTTTTAACACATGGGGAAACAATGCTTTAGAACGGTTAGAAACTTTGTCAAAGCTTCCTATGTAACAGATGTAATTAGTGAAAGCGGTAGGATTTGAATACAGATATTACTGACTTCAAATTGACGGCCTTAATTATTATTGTGTATACGTAGAATCTAAAACCTTCATTGTGCTTATAATCTAATTGACCTATTTGGGAAACTCTCATTCAGTTGGAATGCAACTTGTTAAAACTAACTTAATTAACTAGAATTTGTTTCTATGGGCACGAACAATGATAAGTAATTTTTATAATGTTCTGGAATCATTGCAAAATTCCGAGGTCTTCATAATCTTTATTGTGGTGGGAAATGTTTAAACAGGGTCTTCCCTTCATAGTGTATCTGTTAGGAAAGCTTTAGAGCTAGCTAATGTGTAATATTTTACTAGATGCTGTACATATCTAAAGGAAAAACTCTTTTTCTTCTACACACATAATGCTTCTATACTCACAGCACTTCTGACACCAAAGGTGTAGGCTTTTCCTTCACATGAAGAAATTCTCCAACTTTGCAGACACCAGCTGTGAGTCCTACAATTCAGTTATGACACTAACTGCCTGCGTTTATTGGAAACCCGAGGGCTTAGTCCCATGAGACTGCCTCCACTTCACATGCCAGTCCCAGGTATGACCTGTACTTCTGACCAACCAGCTATAAATCAGTGGTTCCCATGACCACTCCTTGGGTTTGATAATTTGCTGGAATGACTCACTAAACCCAAGGAAACATTTACTTACCTTTACCAATTTATTACAGAGTGCTACTCAGGAACAGCCAGGTGACAGAGATGCCTAGGGGGAGGAAAAGGAAGGAGGTACAGGGTTCCAATGTCCTTCTCCCAGCATCCCCACCACCAACCCAGAAGCTCTCTGAATCCCATAGTTTACGGATTTTTATGAAGGCTTCGTTATGTCAGCATGATTGACTGTTCCCTTAATCTCCAGGTCTTTTATACTCCTTGGGGATGAAAGGTAAAGCCAAAAATTCCCAAGCTTCTAATCATGCCATGGTCTTTCTGGTGACCAGCCCCTATCCTGAAGCTTTCCAAGAGCTCACCAAGACTGGCCTCATTAGAACGAAAGATGCTTCTAGCACCCAGGAAATTCTAATGGATTTAGGAGCTATGAGTCAGGAATGGGGGTCAAAGATCAAATATTAGAACAAAAGATGCTCCTAGCATCCCTATGTCTCAGGAAATTATAAGGGTTTTAGGAGCTCTGTGTCAGGAACCAGGGGCAGAAACTAATATTAAATATATATTTCTTATTATGTCACATTATCCTAACTTCTGTCTATGTTATTGGTATCTGGTATTTAAACCAGATTCTGATATTTTACATATTAGAATTCTCCTTAGCGAGAATACTATTATGCTACTAAGCATTAAAATGTTTTTCAGTGCACAGGCTTATTTTTTTTCACTCTGTTGCCCAGGCTAGAGTGCTGTGGCGTCAGCCTGGCTCTCAGCAACCTCAAACTCCTGGGTTCAAGGGATCCTTCTGCCTCAGCCTCCCGAGTAGCTGGGACTACAGGCATGTGCCACCATGCCCGGCTAATTTTTCCTATATATTTTTAGTTGGTCAATTAATTTCTTTCTATTTTTAGTAGAGACGGGGTCTCGCTCTTGCTCAGGCTGGTTTCGAACTCCTGACCTTGAGCGATCCTCACATCTCGGCCTCCCAGAGTGCTAGGATTACAGGTGTGAGCCATTGCACCCAGCCAGTGCACAGGCTTTTTTAAATGTGAAGCTTGATAATACATTAGAGCAATTTCTAGTTAATCATTTTCACTATTAACACAACTCATTACTTTATTGTTTCTTCCAACAACATCCATAATATATTTTTTCAAAACTTAAACACTTTATGTACCCTTTATGATAGTGAGAAGAATGTACTATGAAGTTGATAAGTTGAAAATACTTCGATGAAACATTCAAGGTGAGAGCATCTCACCTTCATTATTCTCATTTAATCCTCACAACAAGCAGATAAGATAATGTACATTTTTTTTATTATCCATCCCACACCCTTCTCAGAGGGAACTATGTCTTAGGCGAAATCATTTACCTATAGATAAACTTGTTTATTTATATTTACGTATATTTTGTATTAAGAGTTTTATGTTTTTGGTGATATTTCTCAAAGGCATCATGAACAGGCTCCTCGAGTGTGAAATTTCCACCTTCAATTACTTATTACGGTATCTCTCTGTCTTTAATCAGTTAAAATTAAGTAGGTAACAATGTGGTGTTAGAATACAGCATTTATCTTTTTCAACATGTATAAGAGAGGGTTTCCATTGTAAAAATTTTGCTCTTGCTCTATAAACAGGATGAGGGTCAAATTTCTCTGTGGCAATTATTTTATCAGAGCAAATTTTGCATCCTAGCAAAACATCTCGAGCCATTTTTCTAATCTAGTGGTTAAAAGGCCTGGATTCCGAAGCTCATGCCCTTAACTGTTGTCAAGGAAGCCTGTTGTCAAGGAAGCCTGTCAAGGAACTGTTGTCAAGGTCCCAGCTCTGCTTCTAACCAGCCTAATTGGTGGTATGTTCTAGTGCAATGCATTTAAGCTTCCCAAGCCTTGATTTTCTTGTCTTTAAAAATGAAACTCTTAACAGTACCTACCTTACAGAACTACTCTGAGGATTCAATTAGATAATAAAGTCTTAGCGCAAGCCTCGTGCATGATTAAGTGCTCAGTCAATATTGAATTGGCATCATCATCATCATCATCATCAAGCTATTTTTGTCCATATGCATTTCTTGGGTTTACCTGTAGGTATATACAAAAGGATAAGAAGGAGAAAGAAAGAGAGAAAACAGCTAAAGAAGTTGCACTGAATAATACTAAGGATGCTGGAATTGTAAAGGACCAGGCAGAACTGCTTGGGAATTAGAAACAGGAGTGAGTGACCTGGACTGTCTCATAGGCTGTGTCATTGACATTCCTGGGTCCGAGTCACTTTTGCCTTTGTGAGCCCCTCACTCTATAAAAACAAAAACCAACAAAATTATCTTTTATGAGAGTGTTGGTACAAAGATGAATATATTAATATTCTATATGCAGACTACATTACTGTGTCATATGTAGACTATTTTCTTTGACTGAAAAAAATTGTTTTCTTCTAATTTGAAAGCAAAAAGCAGACAATTTTATGCGCCCCTAGAAGTGTTGTGTGTTGTAGATGCTAATATACCTACTGTGCCTGACAGAGAAGTTGGCCTTACTCTTCGACTTCCCTTTGACAGATCTAGAGCAAAGGCGTCCGTTTCATTATCAATGACGAGGGCTGTCGGCATTCTTCCAAGTCTTGTTAAGTGCCCTTGACTTAAACACTTAATCTTTTCAGTTGTTTCAAGTTCTGTATTCATGGATCCATTGAGGCTTTACCAGTGTTCCTCAAGAGCCAACGTAGCCAACGTAGTGAAATGCTATTTCCGTGAGCCGTATGCGCACCTAGCCATTCTGAATGTGGAGGCCTCCTCAGTGGCCAGTGAGCATCCAAGGCCTGGGAATTTTTGTTTAACATTCAGTTTTCTTAAAAAGCAAGCAAAGATGAGAGTAATGCATTCTTTAATTCATGATCTATTTTAGCACTTATATAAATTATCTTTCTGTGTTGATGAAAAAGAGTGATGTTGAACATTCACCTCCTGAGTTAATGTCACTTATGGTCAGATAAATTACCATTTAAATACAAACTTTTGCTCAGCACATCTGTTTTACATGTTTCTCCAAGTCACATCTGTTTCTTTTACCAGAAGAAAAACTTTTACTACCGGCAGAGCTGCAGAGCCAATGCAACGTGGAGAACTGGGTCTTCTTGGCTTCCGACCGTATCCAGAGAAGTTTCTCTGAGTACAACCTTCCACTCTATTCTCTTATGTTTGCTAGAAGTTTGTTTTGGCATTCTAAGAATTAGTCTTCTGATTTCTGAACTGGACAGGGAAAGAGAGAGGAACCCTGAGAAGTTTTCCAATAAAATATTCTGTTGGAGTAACTAGATTTCCAGTGTGACATTTGAAACTTTGAGGGAGAGTGTGGCTAAAAGAGAAGCAGAAGGAGTCTCTTTTTGATAACTTCCATCCCTAAGGCCCACGTCTTTGTGGGCCTTAATTGCTCTAAGGGTCCCTAGATCTTTTATCTCTCCTTCTCCATTTTCTTCCTCATTCCTCAAGTCCGAATTAACTCTAGCAAAGGTATTAATACATACCAGGATAGTGAGAATGGCGGTGAGAGAGTGAGGAGGTCTTGGGTACTAGGTTAGGCACTTTTGTGAGTCCTCCTCCCATAAGCAGACCCGTGTACAACATGATTTATTTCAAAAAAAAAAGAGACATTTTTGGCTTTATCAAACAACAAAGTTTGGGTCTGTATAGGGTAAGTTAAAGCAAATGATTCCTCTGGGCCAGTGGTTCTTAACCTTTTGGAGGAAACAATGGGCCTCTTTGAATACCTGGTCAAAGTTTTGACCCCTCATTTGAAGAAATAATGTATATATATTAAATACATGTCCAATGCTGTGTACAATTTTGGAGGCATGAAAAGCCCCAGTAAAAAAAATTCCTATCCTAATAACTTACCATCTGGTGCAGAATATCACTAGCAGTGATAATAATAATAAAATAAGCATAATAAGGACAGTTCCATTTCTGGCATAAACATACATGATTATAATTCAATTTATTGACCGCCTACTTTGTTCTAGAAACTGTACTGTGTACATACATTGTTTCATTTATAGTTTTAATGATAACTAAATTAGTGTCTATATAACAATACAGTATTTTGGAATTAGCTGTGACTTTTCAAATATCTCTATTAGCACAGACAATCAGCAATCGTTATATTTCTCAAAGCAAATTGCCACTAAATCTAGTATATGCCTTAGAAATAAATATCAGTAAAGGGCTACCTAGCCATTGCTTTCTTCTCACAGGCTCAGAAAGTGGTTATAAGGGGTAGGTAACGGTGCTCCTGGAAACACAGAGGAATTTAACAATATATCATCTGGACTATTTATATTGTCCTCATTAGTCAAAGCCATTGGTGTGCGTTCTTTCAGCAGGTTATAACAAATTGGTTTTTTGTTCAAAGAAAGGTTGGCCCAATGTTTCAATTAGGTAATGCTGAGAAAATTTCCACATGAACTTGACTAACTGCGACATTTCCTTCCACAGGCATGTTGTAGGCATGGGGATGAGGGCGGAGTATTCCTTGCAGATGGTTTCACTGATTGCAGAACTAACTACAAGCTGGTTTGATATATGTTCCCTGAAGACAGAATTAGGATGCTTTACTGCCAGACATATTTAACTTCTTTTGAAAATGCTGCTAATTTGTCTTTTTGTTTTTTACCCACATCCTTTTTTTTTCAGGCAGGACTGATGAGTTTAAAACATTGAGCATGACCTCACTCTTCAAAGCAAAACAGGCCTCTCTATCCAGTGCCCTCCAGCTCTTAGGACTTCATTCTTTAGCAATGCGGTACAGGCTTCCACTGAATTTTCTAGGTTTTTACCTCCTCCACATCCCCCAACTCTCCACCCCTCCACATGCTTGAGGAAGCTCTTTCCAGACCTAATGATTTGGAAAATAAATATTACATGTGGTTATTTTAAAATTAAATTCCTGATAAAGTTAAGAGACCTGGGTTTCAAAGGTTTAAGAAATAGCAGGGAGGGAAAAATTTTCTTTAAGTGAAATAATCTCTCTTAAATACTTCTATCAGAGTACTGTTTGTGCCATCTGGATTTGAGTCACAGCTTACCCCTTGCCCGATGGAGACCTTGGACAAGTTTCTCATCTGTCCTATAGGTATAGTAACAATGCCGACCCTATGGGGGGCGGGAGGGTTTAAGGAAAAATTGAGTTAATATTGTGAGGCTCTTGGAACAGTGCCTGGATATAGAAAGAGCTAAGTATACATGAGTGCAAAATACAAATTTTTAAAAATATAAATAAGTAAAATATGTCTTCAGGTTGGTATTAAAAAACTTTAAAATATCAACCTTTCTTTTTTCCTATTTCAGTCTAGAAAACCATATTGGAGATTTTCAAATTGCTTGCATTTAAGTTTAAATTTAATAAGGTGTCAAAATATGGAGGGCTTTGTAGAACAAACCACCTATGCTAAATTATGCAATAAATTTTTATAGTGATGTGATAAAACAAAAATTTCAGAATTGAGTGTAAATTTTGCCTTTAACATGTGTTTAAAATTTTGATAGTTGCATGATTAATCTTGTATGTCATCTTATTAGCAGTCTCAGCTGAGAGACTGAGAATTTAGGAGTTATTTAACAAAAAGAGAAGTATTTCTTTGCTAAAACCAGAAACATCCTTCATAGATATGATCTGAAAGATTCCTTTAGAGGTGAGGAGATCCATGTTCTCTGTGCCACATTTATAAATGAGCAGAAAAGGATAAAGATGTTACCTGTGCATTGTCAGGCACAAGATATAACCATAATGTAATTTATTTTTTTGTATGTATAATCTTTAAAAAATACTATCACTTTGGAAGCTGTCATTTTAAAAGACAATAAGCTTATTCAGACCTTGTAATAAGTAAATGAGAAAATGAATCACATTCTATATAGTCACATCATAATTTTAACCCAAACTACTAAAAACTCTCCCTCACTTTTAAAATCAGAATTTGTTCCAAATGACTTTTGTGTATTTCCCAAATGCTGGTTAGAGATTCAGAGATTAGAGATTTGCCCCTTTGCAAACATTTAAAATGCATAACATGTAGTATCTATTTAGCATTTAAAGCATGCCAGATCTTATTCTAATTGCTCTCCATTTATTAACTCAATTCTCAAAATAAAATGAAACACTGATGAGGTAGATACTTTAATAATTCCCATTCCATGGATGGGGAAACGGAGGCACAGAAAATTTGCCAAGGTCACATAACTTGTAAGTAGCAGAGCCTATTTTTAAACCCAGGCAGCCTGGATCAAGAGCTGTGCTACATACAAGCTGTCCCCTTTTAGCCACTATATGACACTCCAAAACAAGTTTGCAAAAATAAATATATGCTTTCCAAAAGGTGTGAGCCCTAGGAGTTAATTTCTAAGTTATCATTTGGAATTTGTAGTCAATATTTATTGTAGAAGAAGATTTACAAATGAAGTTAGGTTTTAGGAAGCCTTCAAAAGCCCACTTAACATATGAAATCATTAATATAATGGGAGGGCCGTGAGGAATGGGGCAAGTATGCCAGGGAGTCCTGCAACAGTTACGTGAAGGGGAACAGCTTGAGTGGCCAAAGCTGTTAATGGTGAGGATACCAGTAGAGGAAGGCGTGAGTAGTGGGGTATGTCTCTACTGTAGGATGGACCACTAGCTCTGTGGCCAGCAGTTGTGTTCATGGTTAGGCCATTTGTGAGTCTTATGTTGCAAATCACACTAAACTTTAGAGTTAGGGGGATCTTTGATGTCCAACACCTCACTCTGAATATGAGTAAACCTAAATAATTTGCCAAGGTCCGCCATCAATAATTTACTGAGCTACATTGCCAGAGAATGGCAGAGTAAGGATGAGAACCCATGAACCAGGTATTGAACCTCCTGGCAGTTTGTAGTTGTGCCTTATGTAGAAAGGCTGTTGAAATCCAGATCTAGGCATGGTGGCTGAGTTCCTTGAGTCAGGTCCATATTCTTATGAAGGTTACTAACGCAAAAATCTCTGTTTCAAAATTATAAAATGAATGCTGGATTGTCAATTTACTGATTACTCTGCTTGACTAAAAAATGTTCCCGTTTTTTCTTTAGAATATTTACCTAGCTATTCTATACCCTTATTTGTTAAGTCTTAGTGATGTCATCTTAATTATCACAAAATATGAAAACTATAAAAAATTTCTTTTGATGAAAGAAATACATTATATTTAGACGCAATTATAAATCATGACTTTAAAAATCCTCTTTAAGTGAAGGGTCTCCAAGGATGAGACCCACTTTGGTAATTTGCAAAACTTCAATAGCCCATCACAGACAAGAGCTAATTATTGGGTCACGGCATCAGTGTATAAGAAGTAATTATTGCATCAAGTCCTGCTGCTGTTCATGGGCTTGCATTTCTGTTAGGAACTAAACAAATGCATTTGTCTGTGCACAGAATGAAAAAATGATGATTCGTGTAAAGCCCCGAAAATAGCCTGCCCTGCCTGGGACTCTCTGGCATTCTCCTTCCCATGCTAAGTCCATCTGTGACCACAGTAACCCCTCAGTCTGGCACTCAGCCCTCCTTGCCAACTGGCCACATGCCGCTGATGAACAGCCTCTCACCCCCTTTCATAACCAGGGCACAAATATTAGATGAATTTCCTTTGAACCTTGCTTCCTCTTGGCTCTTAACATGGTCTTGCTCCTTAGAAGAAACATTTCAGGTTCTGGGAGCCACAGAATCCCTTATTAATCATCTTTTTTTTCTGGATGAACCAATATTAAAAGAATTTTATATTTCTCCAAGGTATTATATATAGTGTATCATGATTGGAAAAGATGTCCCATTTCTTAAATATTTAATTAGAATCTGTCACTGCACGATATGGAATATTAACTGTCTAGCCCTTAAAAGGAGTACTAAGGTTTCTCTGTATAATAGTAATATTAATAAGAAGAAACCACAGTCATTTTCTATTTGATGCTTCTTCCAAGAATCTATATTTTAGACACCTTTATGTGTAACTGGGCAGACAACAGCCAATCCGTATATAAATAACTCAATTTAATAAAATAATATGTTTTCCATGTTAGGAGGAAGCATTCCCAAATGTTATATTCTTTTTAACACCATTATCCAGTTAGAACACTTTTAACCGTAATGATAATAATTTCCAGCTGTCCCAAATCCTAAAAGTAAAATGCCAACCTCCCCAAATATATTTTATTACTGAAACATGTGTAAATAATTATGAATGCCTAAACCATACTGGTATTGGTTTTCAGACTCTCTCCAAAACTGTAGGGAAAAATGCCTCTAATAAGCATGTTGATAAATACATCTGACTTCGAAGTTGCTTTCATGGACCCGCAGAATAAAGATTTCACTTTTTATTGATTATAATAAAAATGGTATAAATTTTAAATTTCACATTCAAAAAGAGAAGAAGATATTTATGCATTTTACCCTCTGATTTGTGAAACTCAGATTTTTCCAAAACTGCCCTGGGAATCTGCAAGTGAAGAGTGATCATTCAATTTTCCTGATTTGGGGGGGACCAAAGAGGGCCTCTGACTTGATCAAAAGGTTTTGATTGTTTGTTTTATTGCTTCTTCAAAACAATCGAACAGAAGTACATAGATTCATTTAACAAGAAATAATTTGAGGAAATACACATGTTTAAATCTTAAAATGTTTACTTTAAAAATATTTTTAAATGAACCTCCCTCTTATTTTTACAAGAAGAAACAATCACAACCTTATTCAAATTCTATTTTAAGCAGCACGGGTTCTCCTACCCTTTAGCACAATTTTGTCAAGATGGTGAGGTAATTGTGGCATCTTTGCTATTACTCTACAATTAGTTAACAATCTGTTGTTGGATATGTCTCTTTCTGTGTCTTCTGTGTCTCTTTCTCTCTCACCTGCACACACACACACACACACACACACAGTTTCAACAGGCCAAAGCCTAGGTGTTTGATCATCCTCAGTTAGCACAATGCCTGGAAAGTTCTTAATATTTGAAAAATTAAGGATATTGTTTAAACCAAATACAAAATTAAATACATGTTCTATTTTTTAAAGTTATTATGCTCTAGGTTAAATGAATATGACATTATTTCAAAAAATGTTAAAATGCATTGTTATGTCGTAGCAGAATAGCATTGGCATCATTCCTGTCTGTGAAGTTTATATGAATATAGTTTCTAAATTCTCCATAGCTCATGAAAAGAAGGCCTCCTTCTTAGCCTCAGACTTTCACATACTCAGCAGCAAGCTAAGAGGAGACAGAGAGAAAGAAGCAGTGAATATATTTGGGAAATGTATTGCTCACGAAGAGAGACTACCTCCCTTCTCATTCCTAGCAGAGGAAGTGAGAAGGGTCTGTGATTTCTCCTCTCTGAGGTAGTCATCTGTGAAATTTGGAGATGACTTCAAGGGGGAGAGGAAGTTGCGTGTTTACCTGGTTGGATATCTGCTTAATTACAGGGCTAGAGGAATGGCCTTGCACTGCCAGATGTGGAGAAAGAGCTTGCTGAGATATTGCAAGGTGGTGAGGTTCACAAAGCCACAAAAGGGCAAGGACCAGTTCCTTGAGTTCTCAGGACTTAGAGCTATATCTGTCTCATGCCGCAGCCCCCAGAGTTGAAGCTGTAGAAGGTAGAAGAAACTAGGTTCTATACATAGGTTTATCAGGTACCCAGCATGGGATACAAAGACACCTGAGGCTCTTAATCATGATCAGATGGGAAAGGTAGCTGAGACTCTCAATGCTCCAGGCAACTGCCTTATCATCAGGCATTACTTGAGACTACCCTCATCCACACCAAGTATAGACAGCGAGCTAGGCCAACACTGATGATCCAAGAAATGGAGATTTATTTTCCCCTCTCCTTCCTCCCACCCCAAATAAAGAGAAATGAGTTTAGGAAAGTTATGAGGAAACAGACCCCATCCACCACCTCCAGCAAATTACCACAAACCTAGCAACGTGAAACAACAGCCATTTATTTGTTCACAGTTTGGTAGCTCAGCAATCCAGGGACAGTGTGACAGAGTTCTCTGCTCAGCACTCAAAAGCTGAACCCAAGGTGTTGGCCAGGCTGAACTCTTGTCTGGAGTGTCTGGGGAAGAATCCATGGACAAGCTCATTCAGATTATTGGCAAAATTCCCTTCTCTGCAACTGCAGGACTGAGGTCCCTGTTTCCTTGCAAGCTGCCAGTCAGGGATTGCTCTCAGCTCCCCGAGGCTGCCCGCATTCCTTGCCGCATGGTCTGCTTCATCTCCTAAGTGGGCAAGGGATATTCTCACACCTTGAATCTCTCTAAGGATTTGTCTCTCTCTTCTTCCCTGTCTCTGACCTATAGACCCAGATTTAAGCTCCCTAATTTAAGGTACGCGGATTTGGCACCTTAATGACACCTGCAAAAATACCTTTACAACACCACCTAGTGTTGTGTTTGCTTGAATAACTAGAGGAAGATGTACACATATCAGGGCCAGGAATTGTATTAATAAGAGCTATCTTAGAATCAAACTTGTCATACTTCTTTTAGCTGTAGGAGCTACAAATCTGAACTTCCCTGGGGAAAGCTTTAGATCCAAATGAGAATAAAGTTTTAGTGAAAATTTAGTCTTAATAATTGGTAATGACTAAAGTCTAATGATACAGGACCTTAATATCATTAAGAGAGCCAGGCTCGTTGAGAAAGGAGGTAGATTTGTCAATAGAGCATGATAGTAAGAGCTATTAGGAAAAAAAAATTATTTCCTGTTTTTTTTAACTTACAAGTTGAACCTTTGCAATCAAAACTATTATACCTTATTAGAATAACCTCACACAGTAGAGCATGTACCGTGATAAATGCCTATGTGCCACATACTGCTTTTGCCACATTTTATCACTTTAATGTTCATGACAACCATATGTGATGGGTGCTATTATCACAGAAAAAAAAGGGCAGACCTAGGACTTAAATCCAGGGCTGCTTAGTTTTAAATCTCATGATATTAATTGTTATACAATTAGCTGCTACTAATTAAGCCACTGAGGGTATTTTACCCCAGATGACAAATGAAGGCACATGCTCAGCTATGAAATAATGTGCTTGTTTTCAGAGGTTTGGATATTTTAGTGATCAAATCCTATTATATCCCCTAATAAATTTCCATGGCCTTATGTACAGAATATGATTAGGCATCCAAGTATGTGCTAGTTTCTCTTCCAAGAAAAGCAGTTTCTCTGCATTTCTTTGTTTTTTAATTAAATGAAATCATTTAAGAGACTTGTGACAGACTTTATGAACCATAAAATGTTGCAAACACAAGTCCTTTCAGAGGTGAGTAATACCTCAAAAGGCAGAATTAGGCCAAGTGTGAGACAATAGGAAGTGGTAAGGTCTGTGGCAAAATGGAAAGCGTATGCCTCGTTAAATGTGAACAGCAGCTGCTCGGCGCAGGGTGATTGCTGCCATCTTGAAATGCTGGCTCAGTGTTGTCGGATCTCTTGGTTCTTCAAAGGAAACCAAACATTCGGATTTTAATAGATCTCTTAAGTTTCATATGTTGGTAACTAATTTCTAAAAAGGAACCCTTTGCAGGGCAAACAAACAACATTCTATGATCAGATTCAACTCAGAGGCTGTCAGTTGTGTCTTCTGATGTCATCTAACTTGCTCATATTATAAATGATAAACCTAATCAATGTGTTTGGGGGAGAAAGGGTGGGAGTAGAGGAGAAGGGATATGATGGTTAGAACAATTTAAATTGCTAATGTTAAAAACCCAGTTTGAATTGGTTTTTAAAATAAAGAGGATTTACTAGCCGACTTAACTAAAAAATAATCCAGAGATATTTCTAGCTTGAAGTGAAGTTTGATTCAGTGCTTAAAGGATGTCACCCATTTCCTCTCCCGCTGTTGTGCATTCTAGTTGCTGCTTCCCCTTCGGATTCCCCTGGCAGCTGTGAGCAGCTGTGGATCCACATGGCTGTGGCCATATTGGACTTCATAACCTCACGTCACATTCCTAGAAGTTCTCACAAAACAGGGGCAAATATCATTATCTCTGATTGGATTTTGTGCCCAACTATTTACTATTGGTTGATTTGAGCCAATGAGGTCCAGCCCTAGAATTGGTAAGAGGTCAATCCCCTCAAACCTTGCTGCTAAGTATGAACAACAATCAATTGCCAAAAGAAACTAGGAATATTCTTTCCTAAGACAGATGGATGCTGCGAGACAAAGAACAGATTCTAGATAAGTTGTATCTTCTTCTGTGAATACGTCTTCTGGCCCTAGTGCTTTAAATCTAAAGATGGCTATGATATATCTACCTCCAGTCTCGACTGTCTTCGTGGAGTCCATCCCTTTCTCCAACTGGGCATGAACCACTTTTACTTAGATAAGCCACCTCAATCCCACTCAGCATCTCTAATGTCAAATTCATCATTTCCACCATGTTCCCCACTTACCACAACCTTCTGTTATGTCTACTTTATTAGTCAAGGTTTGTGGGTACAGGAAAGAGAAATCAATCCTGGCTAACCTGAGCAGAAAAGAAACTTATTCGAAACATATCTGGTAGCTTACTGGACACACTTCCTTCTCAGATCCCATATGCTTCTGCTTCTGCCACTGCTGCTGAACATCAGGGCTATGAGTAAATTCTAAACCGTCCCTTCCCATTTCTGTCATTTGCTCCAAATTCAGAGTCTTGGGGTGGGGCATCTAGTTAGCCACATTTAAGTTACAAGTCCTTGTCCTGCTTACCAGATAGATGGAGCAGAATTACTTGGCTTTCATAGTTGAGGATGCCCCCTAAACAAGAAGGGATTGAACAACAGGCAATGAAAAAGTGACAAATGTCCCTAATACTAGTACTTGATTGGGCCTCACAACAGGAAGACAGCTACCAGTTCAATATAAGAAAGTCCATTCTTATACTTATATCTCTCTAAAGATAAAATAGATATGTCTGCTCCATGGACAATATGTTTTTCTTCTAAGTATTGAAGGCATATAATATTGACCACTTGGTGGCAATATTAAAGAAAGAATTTAGGCGTCACAGGCTTGGGTGGACCAAATGACTTTTTAAAACCTCACTAACTTAAGTATTTTAAATAAATGTCAAGTTAGAAGTATGTCCTGGGCCTCCATTTTCTGCCAGACGTTGTGTCCTTTCTTTCACTGTTTGTGTTTGTAAATACTAAGGAGCAGAAGCTCAGAAGAACATCACCAGTCTGATTCAAGGGGACTAATAAGACCCTGTGATCACTTCCTGTTCCAGATGTCACAGGGCCTGGCCCCCTGTTGGCTACTTGGCCCAGAGAGGCTGTGTGCCACAGTGGGTTTGGAGGATTACATCCACCGTTTGCCACCCAATTCCTCTGTGGTCCAGTACTCTTCTTTAGTTTAATTCTGAAGTTCCATCCAGGCCTTAGTTTCTTTGAGTGTTTCTGACTGCCTGTGAGCACTGCAGGGGCTTGTGAACACCCTACCCTGAAGGCAGTAAGACCAAGATCAGGGCTGTCCTTGCTGTAGTTGCTGCTTTGCTTTCTTTCATTCCTCTCCTGTCACTGCTTTTCCTTGTGCTAGTGATTCTCAAACTTGAGCGTGTATTAAAGTCTCTTGGAAGGCTTGTTAAAACACAGACGGCTGGCTCCAGCCCCAGCTTCTGACTCAGTAGGTCTGGGTGGGCCCTAAGATCTTGCATGTCTGACAAGTTCCCAGGTGATGCTGATGCCCTGCATCTGGTCCCAAAACTGCACTTTGAGAACCATAGCATTTCACAATCCCTAAGCTTATGCCCCTTCTTTTTCATATAAAAACCACCTGCTTTTAGGATTATGCAGCTCAGGTGCATTCTCTTTTTAACACAGTTCTTCCATATTCATTTATTTGTGTGATAGGAAAGCCTATCTCTTTGTCTCTCAGAAAACCTTGACTTTGTGTGTGAAAAGACTAATTTTTAGGTAATATCGCCAAGGAGATAATTTTTCCAGGGAACAAAATAAACACCTTTTTCTGGTACTTCCCATCACTTAACTTCCAATCCTATAATGACCATTCTGTATCCTTTATGACATTAAGATGTGTTTATTCATTTTTCTCAAACTCTTCCTATAAGTGATTCTGAACAACAAAGAAGTATTTCTAAGTTTTTTTCTTAATTGCAATAAAATTTTCAAAGGCATTTATGATTTGCTTATGTAATATGTTATATCAAATTGAGTATTTCAGTGATTATTTTGAGAACATAAACTAGTGTGTTTTTTAGTTTTATTTGCCTTTGTTAAATATAATTCAAATCTATGCAAACAAAAACAAAAAGGAACGGTAATACCAAATATCAGCTAAAAATTCTGCCAAACAAAGTAGTGTGTGTTGGATATAAACTTTGTTTAGGTATACAATAAGTGGCGTTTTCTTTGTTTGTTTGCATCTGTTTTTGTAAAAGCAACTTCTAAGGGCAAAAGTACATTTTCTTTTGTCAAATTTTAAAAATTAAAACTCATGAGTAGGCCAGTAAGGAAAATAAAGGCTGTGTTCGTGAAGGGACCAGATTCACGTTCGAGGACGTAATTTTGTATGAATACCTTCCAATAATCTTACCCCACTCTCCCTACCATTTCATCATGAAAGAGCAATGATGTTTCATAATCATTTGACCAATCCTAACATCATCAAGATGTCTTTTTCTTGGAATTGATACCCTCTACATTTTAATTTCCTTCTCTTTCATTCTGTCCCCAATCCTTGCAGACCTCACCAAGAGTTCACAGTATATCCACACCCTACTTCAATCCTCCAGATGATTAACCACCACTGAGTCTAAAGTTTCTCAATTATGATTTTTTCCTTCTTTTTGTTGTGTGAGGTGGAAAGAGGTAATATTTTTACAATTCAGAAAAAGTCTTAAAATATTTTAAGATTGGAATTTATAATGATCAGGCATTTCTTTTGCTTCTGGCTTTCATTTAAATCATTCATATTCCATTTGTTTGTTAGATTTCTACATGGTCTCTTCAGCGTCAGACCAAAATATGATTTTATGTATTTGTGGCTTCTGTAATTCTATACGACTGAGAGTCCTCCAAGGTTTTAGAACCATTATAATGTATGTGGCTCTTTTGACAAATCAACATCCTTCTTATTGAATCAGTGCAATGTATCTGATTTTGTTCCCTTTAGAATGCCAATTGAGTAATCACAATTTACCTTCCAGCTCTACCATTAGAGCCTCTTTGAGCAAATAGCTTTTCTTTAGGGGGAAAAAAAACAAAACAAAACACAAGTGCATTTCGCCAGAAGACCGCATTTTACAAAATGTTCAGTTATGCATATGGGTTGGGTGTGGCATCAGAAGACCTGGATTTGTGTGCTGGCTGTATTCACTTATTACCTCAGTGACATTTAGCTTATTTACCTTCTCAGAAAATTGCTGTGATGTGTAAAATGCAGATAATTATACTTATACCAACCTATTTCACTGGGTTGTATTAAGAATAAATGATAATGGATATAAAACTCTTTTGTAAGTTATGAAGTATTATAGAGATGATAGATACTGTATTATATTCATTTCTATATTTGACATATTAATCAATTTTAAATGATTCCAGGTCATTCTTTTTTTGGGATTTCAGTTACACATACCTTCTAACAGCCCACTCTATCAAGGGAAAGACTGCTGTTTTCTTTGATAATAAACTGAAGTATGTAACCAAATTGTATGAGCCTGTATTGTAAAAACAACTCATGATGTTATTGCCTCTGCCAGTTCCTGAAGGATGTTTATCTTTGACTTTTAAGAGGTGCACTTGTTTTGGTTCTTTTTATCTTTAGAGTAATTCCATGTTTCTTATTCCTTTTAAAGTTAAGAATCATGTAACAGTAAAAAATATACAATAGACTATGGCATTTTCCTAGATGCTATAAGAAATAAAAGTAGGAGAATGTTCTTTAATGTAAAAATTCCTAACTGTTAACAGATCGTGAAAATCAGCAACAACTGTTGTGCTGAGGATCATGATCTACAAGTAGAGGGCAGATAATTCCACAGAGATGAAAAGAGGGCGTCTGGTGTTTGAGCTGTGGCCACATTTGACTTTCATGTCCTTTCGGGACACGACACACTTTGTGGAAGAGGAAAGTTAATGCAGCTGCCTTCACTAATCAGTCAATATGACCCAGCCCCTGAGGGAAGAAGGCAAAGGCAGCTACACTCCGAGACCCACCAACCTGGGTGATTAACAGCAAATGCTGGTAAAGTTACCCTCTAAGTCTGTCTAGCCCATCAGGCCTAGAAATGTAATTTAGATGATTATCTCTTGTGCCCATTAAACCTTGTGACCTATTGCAGTCCGTTTGAAGTTGGCCTGCTTACACTTGTTAATAGGAAAAAAAGAAGGATTAACTCAGAGGTCATGAAATCAGAGTGCAGCCAAGATGATGGCGAAAGAGAATAGGAAACCTTCCTCTGCCCCTATGCAAAAGAGGAAGAACCCTAAGAATAAGGGGCTGTCAACAGAATTCATCTCTTTATGGAAAAAGGAGTTTGCTGGAATGCAACCAAGACTGAATCCTTCACCCTCCACTAGTTTCGGTGCATTTTGTTTAATTTATAAGCATCATATTCTAACAAGGTGGGGAGTCATGTTTAAGATCACGGGATTGATGAAAGGGGATCACAGCATAAAATCTGCTTGAGAAACTTAATGAAGATAGCAGATGCACTGTCTGCATCCTGTAACAATTTGAAGCAGATGCCTTAACATATTTGGGATATAATATAAAAGTTAAATCATTTTGTGTGAATTGTAAGGTATGAACCCGTTAGTTTTAGTTCACCTTCAAGAGTCTTTCTTGCTTTTTTTTCCCCAGTCAATAAACATTTATTGAGTATTGTTCAATGGCCAGTGGGGACCACAGTGTTTAAAAAAATCCCATTTTCTACAGTGGTGATGGCAATACTGATTAGATGTACTTTTTTTTTTAAAAAAAATTAATTATTGTGGACACGTAATAGTTGTACATATTTATGGGGTACATGTTAAATCTTGATACAAGTATACAATGTGTAATGATCAAATCAGGGAATTTATTGCTCTTAAACTTTCAAGAGCTGGGCTCAGTTCCTGAGGTCCTTACTGGGCTTGGTTTCTCTGTGTGTGTGGAGTCCTTCATGACTGGCATATGCTCTGTACAGCATATAGTGGCAGGAGGACTCTTACTGGTGAAAGTTGAATATGCTGAGAAAGTTGCTCAAATAAAAGCTACTTATTAACTGACTTCTTTACTCATTGGATATCTAAGCTTTTTCTTTCACCTTTAGAAAACCTGAAATGATTTTTTTTTTAAATTTACAAGTCCTTTCAAAGTGAGATGTTAATATTTTTAAAGTAGTCCTCCCTGTCCAAAGGATCAAAACTGATTAGAACTTTGTACTCTCTTAAATAACATATTTAATATATGATTTTATTTGTTAAAACATGTACCGACATAATTTTTTTAGAAACATGACTATTTGTAAAGGTGAACACTTCACTATGGCAAACCCTGCAAATGTTTCACAGTTATAGTAAAAGGAAAAATCAAGCCGAAGTTTAAAACCTCAACTTTATTTTATAAATTTATCATGGCTGATAACTGAAGTTAATATTCAAACACAACATAAATATATACTTATAAAACATTCTGGTGAAACAAGTTAAATATTACAAGTGTTTTGAAATATAAAATATAATTGATAAGTTCAGAATGCATGTATGAACGGATATACAAATTTCAACATTAAATAGGTTCCAAGCTACCATATTCTATAAAATTATCAAACAAATTAACAAGCTGCTTATAGCTTTTAGAGATAAGCTAAATTAGCTTAAATAATATTTAAAAGAAAGTATTACAATGGTTGCATAAAAAACTGAGTTCCATAAAGAATGTAATTAGCGGCTGAGGCGGTGGCTCACGCCTGTAATCCTAACATTCTGGGAGGCCAAGGTGGGAGGATCACTTGAGCTCAGGAGTTCGAGACCAGACTGAGCAAGACTGAGACCCCTGTCTCTACTAAAAATAGAAAAATTAATGAGCTAGGCTGATGCCACAGCACTCCAGCCCAGTGGCAGAGAAAGATTCTGTCCTCCCCCCCGAAAAATAAGGAAAAAAGACATAAAAATCAATAAATAAGGTAATTAGATAAAATTAACTTTAATTAGGAAAAAGCAAATTTATTGTACATTTGAAATTTTTTATCCTGTTTATTTTTCCTTTTTAAAAATGTATTAACATACATTTTAAAAATGATTTAAAAGTGTCAAAATGTAATAAGTGGAATTTTATATCTTATATTAAGAACAGGATAGCATTAAATTGGATTTAGGTTTATTAGAAGGCAGTAGATAATCTATGCTTCTTTGTTTCCACTAAGTTCTAATAAAGTGTGTGATCAAAATATCATTTTCCTAAAAATTTTTCAGGAAACAAGAATATCATCAAATTTTGGTAGGCCACCAAGAAAACTAAGGGCTAACCTTTTAAATTAATCACTCCTATATTCCAGTGCCTGACAGAGCATCTGACCCATGATAAACATGCAATAAATAAAAAAAATGCAATAAATATTTGTTGGATGAATGGATGACCTCATCAATCTGTGGCTAATATGTCAGATAAGAAGAGTGACAACTGACATAATTCTTTCACTCTACATCTGGTATAATAGTGCTGAAATGTGATTTCTCCCAGGCATTGATAAACTAATTTTGAGTTAATGTCCAAGATAGATTCAATTTTTTTACGTTAAAGGAATATCCCATAAACGCATCCTGTGTATTCCTACCACAATAGGTGAAATGGTGTTTTTTACTGCTTTGAAATCTACTAATGACTAAGAACTGAGACATCTCTATTTAACCTTTCCTAAATTAAAATGCATTATTATAAAATCAAAGAATTTTTAACTATTAAATTGATTTCAAATGGATAATAATAAATTTTCCGTTGTCACTTTGGGATTTGGAATCAAAAAGTCTTGATTTGATTTCTTCTCTCTTTTTAAAATCTATTTATTTATACCTGCTCTGAAAAGGAAGGCTTTGAGGTGGCTTCCAGTGAAAGCTATATAAAATAGATGGGCGAAATAGAGCTTGAGGGCAGGAAAAGTAGAACAACTGGTCAAGGTCAGATAGCTCATAGTCACTCACAGACCACATCCCGAGGTAAGCCGTAGTCCTGTCTGTACCCTGAGGAGAGTCATTAGGTCTGCCTCAGAAAACATTGTGCTGGATGGGTAGAAACCAGTATCTTACAGCTTAAATGTTTAGAGAGACATATATTCACAGTGTTACAGATAACTGGTGATTTTCTGTAAAGCTAGTGTTTAGACAGATATTGAAAGCCAAGGATATTTGTCTTTTATCTCACAGTTTCATCAGCTCTGTCCAGACTGAAATATCCGTAATACTTTTTCTTAATTTTTTTTCTCTATTTTGAGGTGGAACTATACTGGAGATTTTTTTCTTCCTTATTGCATTTAATAAATCTCATATGAAACCTAAAGATTACGGAAGAGTGCTTTCTTACAGAAAGGTATAGCAATGTGAATAAAATATTTTAGCAAACATGAATGACATATATTCTTTCAGAATTTTGGTTTATGTGCCTGTCTTTTTAAAACATAAGGCAGATGACATAAATAGACAGACAGCTTACTCCAAACAGTTGCATATTTTTAGAGCTTTAATATTACATGTCTTATCCTGCTATAAATCTGGTCCCAAATGGGCTATAACCTACAAAAACCTGGAGTAAATCCTTGTAATTGATTACTCAGTGTATGGACAGATCTAGCTGACTCTGCCTCTCAGGATAAGAATAATAATCTAGATTTACTATTAAATAGTTTGTAAGTGTCTAGTGATAAATAGCTTCAAAGTTTATGTAGAACAAATATGGATCTCAAGAACACATATATACTGCCCTATGATTGTCTTCTTTCTTTGTGCGTGCACATGTTTTGAATTTCCAGCCAGAAGTCAACATCCTTAAAGGTGGAGACCATTTTTGTTGGGGAGCTGAAAGGGGTTTGATAGCTTCCCTTTTCATGTGGCTCAGTGACATGCAGCTCTTCAGAGGTGCTTATAGCCACTCATTCGCAAAATAATAGTGTCTACATGTCCATTCTCATTTAATTTCACAGCCCTGTTAGCTAGGTACTAGTATTAATATCCCCAACTTACAGATGTGGAAACTGAGGCACAGTGCAGTTTAGAATTTCACTGCACAGGATGGTGCATCTGGGATTCAAATGCAGGCAGTTTGGTTTCACACTCTTACATTCTCAGCCTTAGTTCAAAGGCAGCAAGGTTATTACTGAAATAAAACTTTTTTCCCCTTGGATTCAAATATGAATATTTCAAGAAAGTTCCAAAATTGAAGGTGAATTATCTTCAAGACAAAGGTCTAGCTTTTAAGTTAAAATAAACTTTGAATTAATACTCAGCTGTTAACCCACTGCAGGAAAGAGTGACAGAGGAGGGCTGAGGCTGGCACCGGAGTGAGCCAGAGAAGGTTGAGGGAAGCTCGCAGCAGTTCTCGATAACAAGCAGATTTGTCAGGCAAGGCAGCTGGACCAGGGATATGGCTCATCTTTTTTCAGAGAAATGATGGCAGCAGGAGGTCCAAGAAGCAGCAAATTAACTTGAGGTGAGTGGCCTCCTACACTGGACAGTCTGGAATGAACGCCACTTGGTGATTTAGTAGGACGGGCAGGTGTGAATTACTCAAGAAATTAGTCCAATGCCAGCAGGACCCTGGCCACAGGAATAGGGTTGGAGAAATACTAGAGAGTTTCACGTGCTTTAAAAAAAAAAAAAAACTCTAGAAATAGCTAACTTGAATTGCACAGATAGTTAAATGATAATATTAATAATAGAATAATAATAAAGCCTATTAACATCGAAAGAGAGGAGAATATTTACATAAATATATTTTGAAGTTACAATATTTATAGGAGCCATTACTATTAATATCTCTTACTGTTTTCTTTCATCTTCTCTGATTTTTTTTTAAATTTTTTAAAGCGTTTTATAGGGAATCAGTAGCTTCTATAATATCACCTTTAGGTTATTAAAAAAGAGATCACAGTTGGAATATTACATTTAGTTTTGGTTTGTTCATTACTAAAAACACATAAGCCAATTGGATGGAGTTCAGAGAAAAGCAAGAAAAACTGTTAAGAGAATGAAAGGACTGATTTATTAGCCATGATTAAAGGAACTAAATATGTCCAACGGAGAGGTGAGCAGCATGACAGCAGCCCACAAATATCTGAGAGGTGCAAACTCTCCCGAAGAGGACTGTTTTTTTAATCTGTATAACAACAAGTATATGTTGTCAAACAGATTTGGTTTAGAAAGAAAATTGCTACTTTATGCATTTCTGGAAACAGTGGAAAGTGCCACTCTCGTGGAACTTACTACATGCTTTCTCAGGGGATATTCTCCCATTTTGAAAAGGACCAGGGCAATCTGAAGTAAAGTACAAGTTATTTACATTATTTCTATCGTAGAGGTTTCTTCCATGCGTGGAAAGGAAGCATCTGTGACAGTGGTGACTAGAAGTACTCCAAAGAATAGAAGGATTGATAGTTTTAAGGTAAATCTGTCATGTTCTGACTTACAGCTGTCTAATTTTATTAACACTGCCGAGGAAATAAGGGTACTCTGGCAAAAGGGTGTTTGCTTTGAAGTAGCAACGAATGGCAGCAGCTTACATTTTTGTATTCAGTTGGTTTGCTGGTTTCTGTCCACTGTTTTTCATGAAAAGTACCCTGAGAATTGGATATACTGCCACTAAATTCTTTTCTAGCTATTTCCGTTTCAGTAGTGCGGCTTCCTGGTGAGAGCGATGCAGGTTCCTTTCTTGGCTCCATCACTTACTAGCTTTTTAAAATGGGAATAATAACATCTCACCTCCCTAACTGTAAGGATTCAATGGAGTGTGTGTGTGTGTGTGTATGTGTGTGTGTGGTGGGGTGGAAATAATACCATGAGACACCCCCACCACACAAATTTTTAAATTCGATTTAAAAATTAAATCAAATATTTAAGAATTTGAGATGAGAAATAGCTCAATGGTAATGACTTATCTTATTGGTCTAGTCAGTTAGAAGGCTGGAGACCTTAGGATGAACCATTTCCCTGGAATGATGAGGGCAGAAGCTAGGCTGCAAGCCTAAGAAAGGAGTGAGTGAGGAGGAATTAACAGCTATAGTAAAGATATATATACCCTTTGGCAGTGAACGAGGTAGAGAATGATGGTTGGAGTAAGGTCAAGCAGAGTATGTCCAAAAGCATCCAACTTAATGTAGACCTTTATGTCCTAATGTATATGTGTCATAAATTTAAAGGGTGGGGAGGATTATTATCTGAAGACGAGTTTATGCCCCATATCTTGCTGAAGTATTATCACAACAGTGTTCAGAATGAAATGTTGCTGGTACCCTCTTCCAGGCAGAACAAGAAGACAGTTTTTTCATGTGACTATATCTTTAAGACTTTAATTATGGAAATCTTTTTGTTTGGTTCATATCCTTATTTGATTTTCTATTATCTACACGCATTTAGGTGTGTTCAAATATTTATGATTTGAGATGAAAAATAGCTCAATGATAATGACTTGTAAACTCAGCATAGCAGTTTGGGTTAGCCTCTTAGCCACCCTGTATTAAAGGTTATTGTTGTTTAGCCCTGGTCTAAGGTAGTAAGGAAGGCGTGCATGTTAATTAGTATATAAGAAGACAAATAATAAATTACACTATTTTGATAGTCTGCAGTTTTGTTAGTAAACAGTTAATGTTTTGAATTATTCACAATGTACTAATACCTTGTTATTTTTGAAGGAATAAAAGAGGCTCACCGTGATTGAGCTGTGTTCTGTGATACACAGTGGGACTCAAAACCTCACATACAGAGCATGAAACTGATTTACAGTTATTTTTTCTGTTTATTGTCAAAATTTGATGTGATATTTCAAAAATGAGTCAAGCACGCCTGCAGTCCCAGCTACTTGGGAAGCTTAGGAGGCAGGATCGCTTGAGCCCGGGAGTTCAAGACTGCAGTGAGCTATGATTGCACCACTGCACTCCAGCCTGGGCGACAGAGTTCACATCACTTCGATATCCTCTTAATGAATGGGATTTTTTGGATTTTCAGAATTCTTGAATAGTATCATAGGACGGCCCAGAGGGCCAGATGATGTCTCCCTTTCTTCCTGACACATTCCGAACAGTGCACACTCCATCACACTTGGGCAAACTGCAGGAGACATGCGTGGTAGTTCTTAAACTGAATCATTGTGTTTCATGTGAGTAGATTATCATACTGCAGGAAAGGTAACTGTTTTCAGCTGATGGCCTATTTTACGTTTTTTTTTTCTTTTTAAAAATTCAACACAGGTTTTAGAATATAATTCTCTGGGAAAATATCAACATTGAAATGAAAACAAACCTTTAATATGCTAGCAAATTTGATTAAGAATTCTGAGACTCTTCATTTGGTTTTCTCCATTATACTTTGAAGCCAAAAGAATAGTAATATCATAATACAATTATTTTAATACATCGTGAATTCATAACAAAATCTAGAATTGTGTGGTACATTTTCTATACACGCTTATTCTCCAAGTTCCCCCAGTGAATTACATCTTGGTGTACTTGCTGTACCTCTTCCATATACTGTTATCAGCCCAAGTTTTTCAATGCCCCATAGATGTTTCGTTACTATACACTGGGCAAGTGAAGAGAGAAAAGGCAGAGAGTTAAGTGTGCTTTTTATGATAAGAGCAGAATATCATCTTTAGATGATCAACCTTTAACCTTTAAAATTAATTTCTCATCTCTAATACTTTCTTGGTTACTTTTAAAACTAATGTGATTAGCAGGGACATGTCTTAGCATTTTATTATCTACAAACAAACCTGATTTTTTTTTTATGAAACAATTTTTAAACTACCACTTTTTAAATCATTTTAGAGAAATACTCAACAGAAAGTGTTCTAGTGCACTCAGGCAAACTGCATGAGATGGTGTGTGATGATTCATTGTGTTTCATATGAGTGAGAATCATAACTGCAGGAGAGATAACTCTTTCCAGCTAATGCCTATTTTACAGTTTTTGAAAGGTGAATGGTGTCCCTAGCTTGCTTGGCAAGGAGGTGTACTCTTCCGATAGCCCTGAAGTTTCAGGAGTATTTCACTTGTCATTTAAGAATAAAGATATTTCATGCAGAGGGAACAATATGAAAAATACACTGGGGTATGAAGATTCCAGTTGCTAAAATTTTGAAATATTTACATATTGGTTGGTGAAGAACCACTGTCCCCAGTGAAACTGAATTATATTGAAATCTCTATGTTTCCTTGGATGGAATTTAAGGTATTTGTTTAAAATGCATATCTCACAAAATGTTGCTATGATCTATGCATAGATTATTGATTTTTAAAGATAATCCTGAGATGTTTTAAAAATTTATATTATACGTCAGAACGATGCCATACAAAATGCTCTCCAATTTTGTCTCTAAGAGATGTTAGTTTTTATCCAAAATGTCAGTTTGGCTAATATTAAAAGTTTGCAAATATTGTTGCTTGCATGAATAGATTTATAATATTTCAATTGATCTTAGAGAAAGGCTCTATTATTAGGCCCTAAAAATAAGAAAAATAAAGCACAGAGTGACTGAGTCACTTTCCACAGGTCACACACCAAGTTTCTGGAAGGGCTAGCATGTTCTTGTCACATAACTCTAAATAAAGGAATAATTGATGCATATTAATTGAGCATGTTTCATTCTCACAACTCTTAATAGGTTCTGAGTTAGATATCACTGAAAATAGCTAATATCTGGAAATTTAAAAGCCGCATCAATTCCAAAATGAACCTGGGAAACTATTTAGGGGGCCACTTATGCCTGTCTATATCAGCTGTCACTGATGCTTACTTCCCTCAAAAAACTACCATGCCCTGGAGCCATCCAACAAATTACATATTTGTTATTTTGGAAAATAAAAATCAATAAAAAAACACTATAAAAGTTATAGAAAGATTAGAATATGTCAGCCCATGCTAAAGAATTAAACGAGAGCTTTTTTTAGGTTTAATGATGTTACATTTCTTGAAATAAAAATTCATAAAAATAATGCCA
>CAUYRT010102299.1:0-11614 GCA_963574885.1 Lepilemur ruficaudatus
AATCAACCCAGGTGCCCATCAATTCATGAGAGGATTAATAAAATGCAGTATATGTATACCATGGAGTACTACTCAGCCATAAAAAAGATGAATTAATACCTTTTGCAACAATCTAGATGGATCTGGAGACCATTCTCTGAAGTGAAGTATCTCAAGAATTGGAACTAACCAATGAGCACACATGTGCACAGAGGGAAGTAAAACTCAGGGGAAATCAACCAGTGAGGAGGAGGGGCAAAAACAGGTACAATGGACACTATCTGGGTGATGGGCACATATATAGCTGGGACTCAAGCATTACAAAAGCTATTCCTGTAACTTAAAACATTTGTACACACTTAATATTTTGAAATTTAAAAAAGAAAGAAAGAAAGAGAAAAAAACCAAAACTCTTTACTACACTTAATATGAGCTGGGATGTGCTGAAAGCTGTCATGTCATAGAAATACATGCATTAAAGCCACCTTGGGCACATGGATTCTAGTCCAATGGTCAGAATGCTTTAAGAAGATAGTTTGAACACAAATTAAAGGGACCATTTCTTTTCATACCATTAAATTATTATACGGAACATGAGGTAGTTATGGATTGAAATTACTACTCAGACTAATGGATAGAATTTACATGGAGGCAGGTTTAGCATGAAATTTATCATTAAAAACCTGTCCAGTGACGAGACAGACTTCCTTGAGACATCTTGAGCTCCTGGTCATTGAAAACGATCTGTTAGGCAGGCGGTAAAAGTGATTCCTGTACCGGGCCAACAATTGAACCAAAGACCTCTGAATTCTCTTTTTAATTCCTAGGTTTTATGTTTCTAGAATCAAGAAGGACTTAGATAAATCCTTGTGTGGTAGATCCCATTACAGGTTCTTACTGGAGACTGAAATATGGTATAATACAAATTTATGGAACAACGTAGGGGAGGAAGGGAGGGAAGAAGAGGGGGATAAAAGGGCACTTGCCTGGATTGTGCTTTGACCTGTGCTAGAGTTTATTAATATAATGTATCATTTAATCCTCAGTTACCCTGGGAGGTAGGTGGGATTAGCTTCAGTCTTACAGATGAGGAAACAAATGCTTAGAGAGGTTAAGTGAGTTGTCTGAGGTGACACAGTTAGTGAGGAACACATGGACTTTTGCCTGTTCTTTCTGAAGACTAGTCCAGGCTCTCTCTGCCACGCCATATGCCTCTCGAGTGCCCTAGCTTGGTGGTTTCCTGGGTGCTGCTGTCCAACATGGCTCCGGCCAGATGGCCCCGGGCTCTGAGTGGTGCAACCTACCTTATGTTCTATTGTTACCTAAAGAAATATTCATCTCAGGGCAGGATGGTATAGTGGTTAGTGAATTGGAGTGGAAGTAAGAATGCATTGACTGTTTTCCTCTTCTGTTTAACTGCAAAATACAACTCTCTCCCAATCATCCCCTCAATAAACATACCACCAAACAATAATAATTGAGTAATAATTTATTACTTATAATTTTTTGGTACAATATTTATCCTTGGAAGTCAGAAAACAAAATTTGTTTCCTAGGGAAAGATTTTATGCTTTCTGAGCCTAGTTACTTGATTTTAAAGGCAAAGAAAAGAAGGAAAAGCTAAATTATCTCTAAGATTTTGAAGTTATATATATTTATTGTATACTATATCATAATATATAAGTTATATACACATGTATATATGTCTATACATATATGTATATGTACTTATATTTATATTAATGTTAACATTTAAATCAACATCTACTTATCTACACTAATATCAGCAGCAGTGATACAATTATCCAATAATCCAAAACCAGGAAATATTAATAGTTTAAAATCCATTGTTTGGTTTTAGAGTCCATTATTTAGTGATCTTGCTGTAGATTTACTTAAAATAATGATATAATAAAATTTTATTTCCTAATAGCACCCTGATTGGTTGGTGCAAATAAGAAGTCCAGGAGCATTCATGGAAATTCAGTTGGGTTGAAACAAATCATGTGCAGAGTACTGGCCACTAGCTAAGAACTGACCATAGTCCGTGTGGGGGCTGGCATGAGACAAGCCCAAGTTTGGGTCCTGACTCTCACATTGCCTGGCTAGAGTCATCTTAGGTAGGTTATTTAACTTCTCTTAGTCTTAGTTCCTCACTGGACAGCAAGGACAATAGTACCTATCTCATAGGATTGTCAAAGGTGAGAATTGTGCAGGCAAGGTGCCTGACACAGGTTGGTGCTCCACAGACGTAGGTGCATTGTCATGCAAGTCTTTCCTGGTCATCCACACTCCTGCCCTCAGGGGCCAAGGCAGTGTCTCTTCTCTAGGGTCAGCATGTTGTATGGAAGTGCAAAGAGGCATTTGCCTATATTTGGGAGAGGGGCAAAGATCATCTTGGCTGTAGAAACAACAGTCTCTGAAATGCAGCCTCTGGAAAAGCCATTCCCATTTGTTTCTCACCATGCCTATGAGGGTTCAGGGGTTTCCCCCACCTCTATAAATTCCCCCCAGTCACCAAACCTTGGCAGCCTCCTGCTACTGCAGGCACAAGGCCTGGAGTGCTCCTCAGCAAGCTCTCCAGTCGGCAGGGGGTTAAAACCAACATTTGCAGATAAAGAGGTAAACATATTTACATTCCTCTCTTCACACTTTATGCATATGTCATGCAGTGAATAGTTTTAGAGGTCTGTTTGTACTATCTCTCCAGAATTTTTACAGTCTGGAGGACACAAAATCTCTATAAAGTGACTTATTGAAATAGAAGCAGATTGGTAAAACCGTTTCCCTCTTATGAACTGTGAAGAATGATCCTCTAAATGAAATCAGGAAGGAACTGGACAGAATCTTGTTTAATGGTCTGACAAAATGAATCACAACGATTCCAGACATCCATCACTGCTAAAAAGGGACCACAAATGATCTGTGAACCACTATATATTGATTACCCATGTAGTACAAGTGTCGGATTTAATGTTCACACACCATAGAGAGGCGGCAGGGACAGATGGTGCCTTAACTCTTCTTTGATAGATTTTAATGGTGAAATATTGATTTCTATCTGGCCAAGGCCTGCTGTTAGGGGCCAAAGTCATTTGTTGGGTATTGCCGGACACCCAGTTGGCCCAGCGTAATCAATCATTTTTGGCAAGGCAGGTGAAAATCCGGAGAGAAGCACCTTGGAACCCAAACTGGAGCGTGATGTGTCTCAGTCCAGCCACCGAGAGAGAGAAAGAGAGAGAGAGAGAGAGAGAGAGAGAGAGAGAGAGAGAGAGAGAGAGAGAGAGAGGACTCTTGGAGATTGTGCTTGTAAAGAATTATTAATGATAAGACATGTTTACTGAGGAGAGTCACAGCGAATCAGAGCTGACATGAAATAGTCTGGGAGCCTCGCAGAGAAAATGAGCCTCTTGCTAAGAGGGACTATATTTTATTTAAACATCCTTCTAAGGCTGAGAACTCAGGTAATCTGTTGTGTTACAAGCCACTGGCTGTTCTTGCCATCCAGAGAGATAACACTGAGGCGCTAATAGGAACACATCAATCACAATCAGGCTGCAATTCCAGCAGTGTCTTGTCCTCCCAGCTCCTCTTTAAGCTCCTTAATAACGGTGATAACATAGTTCGGGGGCTGCTGAGAGGGGCTCTCCCCTCTGAGGGTCATATTCATAAAGTGAATAGCTTGCCAAGTCAGCATCCAGGGAAACGGATCTATGCCGGGACTTGTGTGCAGGGAGAGAGGGAGGGGCGTGGACCAGCTGGGGAGAGTTGGGCTCCAACAGGAGAATTTTCTGTCTTCTGTTGGTCCCTGGGTTCTGTGATGTCACTCCTGCCTCCTTCCTAAAAAAGGGATGTGAGAGTGTGTGTTATGTGTAATTATCAAGTAACAAGACTCATCTTCTTGGGCAGCTTATAAAATGGTTTGGAAGGCAATTCCCAAACGGAGCTCTCCCCATGTTTTGAGAGATGGCAACATCTCATGGGAATAAGTGTGTGGCTTCCCAAGAAGACTCGGAAGGGGGATGTGTCAGGCAGGGTTGGGGAGGAGGGAGTCCTCCTGGCCTCTGCAGATCAGTGTCAGCCTCTAACCTATCACCTGGAAGGTTAAGCATCCCTTTGCCTGTTTGACTCCTCCGTAGGCTATCAGCTACCTGAGGATGGCTGTTGTGTCTGATTAATTCTGGTATCTCCAGTACCCTAGCACATGGCCTAGGGACTGACAAGATGCTCAAGGTATTAATATGGCTGAATACATAAGTGCAGGCAGGCGTTTGTGTTGAAAAGAAGTCAGATACACTGCCTTGCACTTTCTGAGTGTTCACACGAATATGCATGTGATATGTTTGTTTGTAAATGTACACATTCATAAAGGAATACACTGACCTTATGAAGACATATAACACATTTCATATTTATTTGTGTGATTTACTTTCTATGCGATAGCATAGCATAATGCCTGACAGCCTGGACTCTAGAGCTAGACTGCTTGGGTTCAAATCCTGGCTCCACTACTTATTAAAGGATGACTTGAGGCATGCTGCTTCACCTCCTTGTGTTTCGGTTATCTCATATGTAAAATGGGGATAATAATAGTTCTCATGTTTTAAGAGATGTGAAGCATATATATATATAAAGGCACATTGCAAACAGAAGCATAAATGTTTTGTGTTATATATTTATGCTTAAATGATATATTTAGCCATGCCATTATATTCAAAATATTTGTTAATATGTAAATGAATACATATATACACTTGGAATACATTTATATGGTTGGTATTAGGAACCCCAACAAATGTTTGCCTTCTTCTCTACAATATATCAAGCTTGCACTTACTTTGAGCAGTTAAGTTTACTTTGGCGGTGGTCTGATGGGGTAGCAGGTATTTTGATTCACAGTAAATTTGTGTACTCTTGCGCTATTTCACATTGGGAGTCTGTACTTGCCCGAGTGTGTTTATCTCCCGAAACCTGTACACAAGGGAGTATGTCCTTAGCTAAACAAGTGTGTGTGTGTGTGTGTGTGTGTGTGTGTATATATATATATATATAGGTGCTCACATACAAAGGTGCTGCAGTACAGGATGAGCCCAGCTTTGTGGACTGCCCAGCTGTGCAACCTGCCCCCAGATGTGAGCGCGCAGGCGGCAGATTCCGCTTAGATTATCTTGCTTACCTAATGATTTTTGCTTCACTGCCTTGCTCGATTGTGTTCACCAGGACGGCAGGCTATTAAAATGTCAAGGCACATTGAATTGTTGTTATCCAGGAGAGAGACCTTTCCAATCAACCTGTGTTCTGGGGGTTGCATAAACTCCAAGAAGGCGATTGGAGAGAGGCTTTATGGCTTTTTTACATAGGTGGGGGCGAGCAAGGAGGTTGGGCGAGGGCAGAGGGAGGGGTAGGAGAAGTGGGGCAGGAGCTTGGGTTTATGGCAGCTGGAGTGTGCTAATTAAAATGCCATATTCTCAAACAGGTATTGGTGGCTCCTCGCCTTTGCGTTTATGGGTCACTGCAATACGGCTTGCTGCGCGATGCTGTGGTTTAAGGGAGAAGGGGAAGTGACTCACAGTGGGCAGTGACGGTGGGGGCTGAGGGCTGCAGTGCGGAGGATCCGGGTGGGGTACAAGGAGCAATATCACAAGGCAGAAACACCAAGGAATTATAATCCTGGTGTATTGGCAGCAAGGGCTAGAGAAAAATAACACAGCGTTCCTTGGCACCGAGCCTGTCCCTGCTCCGTGGAGAGCCACGTCCTCTGCACCACTGGCGGTGGTGGGAATTTCAGGGGTGACCGTGCCGAGCCGCGGGCTGCCGTGTTACCCGGCGGCGCCTCTGGCCCGTCCCCGCCTGCGCCAGCTGGGACAGTCTGGAGATCTTCTTCGTTTCATGCCAACTCTCATTTTGCCAAGGGTTTATTTATTTATTTTTTTCGGGGATTGCAGGGCAAAGGACGTTCTCATAAAGTACCCAGCGATCGGAGCCGCTGAAGGCTCCAACCAGAAACTCAAACTTCCCTGGACTGACTCTCCCCCTTTGTTCACATCATCTCACAAATATCCGGCCTTCCCCGGCCACGTCTGTTTCATTTCTGTTTCAGAGAGACGGCTTTGTTGTCGCTTGTGCACAGCTCTGCCATGCGCTCCACGATCCCTCCCCCTCGCCTCTTGGCACCGCTGACCCGCCGCGCAGCGCGAGCTCGGCGGCCGCTGGGGGCTGTTCGGCGATCTTGCCTTTGTCAGTTTTATCAGCAGGAGCTTTACCTGCGTGAGCGCGCGCGCGCGCGCGCACACGCACACACACACACACACACACACACACACACACACACACACGTGCGCTCGCGCGCATGCGCCCCCCACGCCTCCGCCCCTCGCCCCGGTCTCCCCTCGGGGAAGTCGCAGGCGCTCCTCATTCTCAAGTTCCTCGCCCTTCCTCCTCCAGCCGTGCCCTTCTGGGCTCTCCACTTTCTAGTGTCATCGTTGGCGCAGCCCATGCTTAACCCGAATCTCAGTCGCACGTTTCCCGCCCGCCTTCTCTCTCGCGTGGCTGGGCTCACGCAGAGTATCTCTGTGAGGCTTCCTCGACTCCCCCAGCCTTGGGTCCTCCTTCAAGATAGGGGACGGTCAGGTGCTCCCCCGAGTGTCTCTGGCCCTGGAGACTTGCTTTGGTTGGGTTTCCCCCAGCGTTCATCCAAAGACTTTACCCCCGCCCCGCAGTGCGGGGCTCCTCTGGGGGCCGTTCAGAGGGATGTTCCCTCCTTCCTCCCAAGCAGGGTGAGGCGCCCCTCTTTTGCGTTCCCAGGACACCTTTCCTAGTTTTATCAGTCTTTATTGAAAATGTCTGTTTACTTGTCTTTAACAAATTGGTAGTTTGTTCATTTAATCAAGAAATATTTATTGAGCATTTACTATATTGAGTTTTAACCTGTTGTTAAGTGTTAGGGATATAATGGGCAGAAAAACACAGACACAGCTCCACCTCTCATGGCCTATAAAAGATTCTTTTTGGGTCAGGGACCATGTTGTATTTATTTCTGTAACCTGGAATATATAGATGCTCAATAAATTTCAGATGGATAGATGAAAGAAGGAATAAATCCTCTCCGCACCCTCTTGAGCAACACCACTGTTTTCTGTGTGTGTATCATAAAGCCAAGACGCAAGCTCATTATGGCAAGCTGGATAGATTTTACTTTCTAAAATTCTTGTATTTCCATTTTCCGCTTGGGTCTTTAAAGCCACCTCATAGGGTGGCCAATTCTAGCATTCCATTTTGTTAAGGCTCAGCGAGTACAATGTCAAATATCAAATAGTTCTTTGGTGATGGAGCCTGGACCACACCTGACCTTGGGCCTCCACAGTCCTAGCCCGTGGCTCTCTAAATGACACACAGGCCTGCATGTCCTGTCTCCTGTGCCTGCCACCTGCCCCCTAACCAGAACCTCAAGAAAATGTTATAACAGGGAATAGGCTGGTGCCTGGTTTCCATTTAATTCTCTTCTAGATTCGTCTTAGAATCTCCCTGGCACTGCTTAGGAGGGAGATTGATTTAATGGGTATTAAGATATGGTCTCCTTTCTCAGCTTCCCCTTACCCCCTACCCTTGCCCCCAATTATCTGTATGAAGCATAGGCTCAGCTCTATCTTAATTGGATTTTCTGACAATCGCCAGTCACTTGGAGCTGAGTGCTGTGCACATCACCTGGGTCAGTTCATTTTCATGATTAGATTTATTTAATTAACATAGCCCCCGTGTACCTGGGCTGAGGAGGACAGACAGCTTCTCAAATGTTCTCTGGACACTGTGCTAACGGCAGACTTGGTTCCATGCCAGCAACCTTAACCTCATGCAGAGCTGGCACTTGAAATCCTTGCTGTGGCGGTGAGGCCAGGGCTTGGGGGCCCTGGGGGTCGCTGCCTTGGACTCATAGCTTGCCACAGAGGGAAGAGGAAACAAGAGACCTGGAGGGACTGATTCACCAGCAGCAAAGGACAGCTCTGCCTCTCCTGTGGTGCACTGGCCACAGCATGGGCTCCATTATATATCAGCTGGGGCTTTATGGGTTCCATCTGTCTGAGTTCCAAGTTCCTTATCTGTAAAATGGGACTAATAACGATCACCTTATGAGATTGCTGCAAGGACTCAATGAGATTAGGTCTGTCAAGTGAGTAGCATGTCAATGTCTTGCACAGAGTGCACCCAACCCCCATGCGTCTCTCTCCGACGTAAGCACACACAAACACATAGACACACGCGCGTGCACACATACACACAGTTGGAGCTCCTCTTCATTCTTTCACTCCCACTCATCTTTTGCAAATATTCCTTTAATTCTCTTCTTCCTTCTGCATTTCCTTTCCTCTTGCTCTCTGTATTTCTCTCTTTTCGTTTGGCCGTACTTCCCTCTCCTTCTCATGAAGTTTCCTTGTCCTGGCCCTGCCACTAATGAGCCCTGTGATCTGGGCAGGTTCTCCCCTGTCCCTCCAAGAGCACTTTTCCTAGCTGTGTTATCCTGTTTTATAGTCATTCACCTTCACTCTATCCCCCTCATCAGACTCCGGCCCCTGGAGGCAGGGACTGTGGTTTAGTGCTGTCCGTAGAAATTGGTGGAAGGAGGGAAGAATCCTTTGTGATTCAAGGTCAGTCTTATCAACTCCAGAGAAGCAAGCACATGGCCACCAGGAGCTCCTGCGCACCTTTATGCAAATTCAAGAGGCACCTCCTTCCGCTTGCAGAATGGTGTAGGCTGGGTTTCAGAACTAATTTGTCTTTTTGGCTCAGAGCCTTTGTGTAGAGTGACTGCACAGCAGTATGAGTTATGCCGTAAAAGTAGCCAAGGATGCAGACATAGGCTGCCTGGGTACTTAACTGGTCTGAGTCATGGTGCCTCTTGAAGTGGGCCAGGCTTCTGCTTTTAAAGAAGTCCCTGCTGTCGACTTGCTCCATGGTTACGAAGCTCTTCCCACAGAGCTTCAGTGCCACTGGGTAGCTGCCACCCACACCCATAGACATGCAGTCATTTGGCAGTGGCCATGGTCTTTGAGGCAGTGGAAGGAAAGAGTGCCACCTCACTTCACATGCCTTGAAGCTGCCTCCATTGAATGACTTTCCTGCTTTAATATCTCCCTTGAGATGACTGTGGATAAAGGTGAGCATCTGTACAGCTGCTTCTACTAGGTGCCCACTACATGTCAGGCACTGTGCAACGTTCTTTGTTCCCACAAATCTCTATGAAGTAAGCAATGAAGTAGGCAAAGTCTCCCCACTTCATAGATATGGAAATTAAGGCTCAGAGAAGAGAAGAGTCAGCAGAAGACTTTTTCCAGCACTCTGTGTTCTTCTCTTTCCCAGGGATGGAACCAGACCTCTGGGTCTCTGATCTGAAGATTCTCTTTGTATATGCCAGGCCTCTTAGAAGGACCCAGCAGTTAGGTGGGAAGGGGCATCTCTGAGTTGGGTGGGAGATATGGTCTGGGGGACTGGCTGGGTTACAACTTTGCTTGGCCAGAGCTTGGGCCATATCAAAACCACATGGACACTTGCCTGCTGGAAAAGCATCCCTTTTCTCCTTGCCAGAGAACAGCAACAAAAAGAGAGATTGAAACTTTGAGCTCCCAGGAGGCCACATACATTTGGAGACACTTCTGCTAATATAGCTTGTAAAAATATGAAACACTTTTGTCACTTTTTAGAAGCAGGAAGGCAGAAAAGGTCATATTTTCATCTCTTCAAGTTTCCAATAATAAGATGAAGTTTTGGGGGTTTTTCTTTTCTTTCTTTCTTTTTTTTTGGTCTCCTCTTTCAATGAGTCTCTATGCTCTCAAGTTACTAATTTTTTCATGATTTCCTGAAATTCAGTCTCTTTCCTCTGCTGAGGGATTGAGCTCTATCCATTCACTGGCAAGTGACTTCCTAGACAACTTTAAAAAATCCATTAGGAATGGCAGCTTCACAGGGACTGAGGAGTGGGCAGAGGTGAGCATACTCCACAAATCTACACAGAAGACACAAGGCAGGGCCGAGTTCAAAAGATTTTCCTGCCTGAGGCAATGCCTGAATCTCTCTGAGCCTCAGTTTTTGCATCTGTAAAATGGCTGTGACTATAAGTGCACCACAGGGACATCTTAAGGAATGAATGAAATCACACAGGCTAACAGCACGGGGCGTTACCGGACCGTATTTGTCTCTCCCTCAATGTTGTTTAACTTTCCAATCTTTCTGGCCGCCTCCATCCTTCCTCTAGGCTACTCCTGTGTGATGCTTGCTTGATTTAGCTCCATGCAGCTATTACTGGTTCTATGGTTAATTATTAAATTTTTATTTAGATGGGTTTGTCTTATACGCCCCACTACAAGTGGGGTGCCATCAAAGATTTAAGGTTGCTTTATATCTCCCCCATTAACACGGGCATCCTGGGTGTTGCATCTGTGGCCCCTTGAGGTGGCTGCAGCCCACCAAGAGTGGGAGCTGTGCTCCGCTCTACTGTCTTTGTATTCCGTGCCATCTGGCCACTCGATGCACTTTTAATCGCACACGGCCATTGTAAACATTTGACAAGAGGCAGTTTTGCTTAATGGTTATAAGCAGCAAAACCTGATCTCAGCCCTGCCTCTGTCACTAGGTGTGTACTCATTGATGGGTCACTCAACCCTTCTGAGCCTCAGTGTTGCCATTGGTATAATGGGAATGATGGAGACTGTCTCCTGGGGTTGGTTAGAGGATGAACAAGATCATAGATATAAAGAATTAGTCCTGGGCCTGGTATAGAGCAAGTGCCTTCAAAAGCAATAGATATTATTATTTGTGGTGGATATTTTTATTCTTAGTATTGTGTGAAAGATATCTACCTGTCTCCTTATCTATTTATCGTGTCAAATATTATTGGTGGTTTCCATTATAATCTCCTAAGAGACCATTCACGAAACAATGGCTCCAACATCGAACAATGATCGTGCTGCAGCCACTTCAAGGAGCATTATCTCCTGTGCAAGTTGTGGACTAAATGCATTTAATTTTCTCACTTCACCCTTAGAAGTTGTTTAATGCCAGCCAACATTTAGAATTTTTATCTGCACTTTGCAAAGCTAATGATGTAGTAAAATACATTAATATAGGCAAATATCTAATTAGCCTTAAAAAGTTAGATTAAACACATAGCAATGATTTGTACTCTTAAAAACAAAGTAGCTATTGCTCCTTTAGACATTCTATTAACTGTATTCCTTCATTATGTGAAAAAATACTTTCTCTTCTATTTGTTCTATAAATATTTGTTGAGGCAGAGGACATGAAGGCACAGTTGGTCGCTGCCCTCAAAGACTCAGTCTGGCGGGGAGACCAACCTGGATCAACACACCTGTGCTAGGATAGAGGTATACAGAGGGCGTTGTGGAGGCAGAGGGGAGAGCTTCTTTTTTTTTTTATTTCAGGAAAATATGAGAGTATGATCATTTGGTTACATTTTATATCTTTGCCTTTCCCTAGCAAGGGTTAGAGGTATGACCCTCCCCTCCACAATGCTCACTGCATCCCTCAGATGTGGCTCTACCCCCCAACCCCCAAATCTCTGGTGAGCACCACCACCATTTGAGCACCGTAGTGTTAATCAGTCAGTACCGATTTGATGGCGAGT